>DVZW01000559.1:0-10033 GCA_018237805.1 Mesosemia grandis
TAGTATACCCACGACAAGCCGATGATATTAAGATACATCCTGTGACAGAGCTGGTAAATCTGTCACCATACCGGGCATATCTTCCAATGCCGGGTAGTGAGTTGTTCAGAAAATTTTAAAATACTTACTATACCATATTTTTACCCGACATGGGATTTAAACCCATTACCACGTGCATCTTAGACAGACACTGGTACCGCTATTGCAACGACACAACAATAATAAAAATACATTATTATGATTACAATATACATATTATTATTGAAAAATACATATCATTTTGTGTTATTTTCTATACTTATATTAACTGATTCTTGTGTGCAGTGTCTTATCGGAGGGGAAGCTTCAGCGTATCAGCCGGTCTTACCGTTCCAAATCAAAGCTGAAACGTTCGATGAGCTTGTGAAGACAGAGACTGTACAAGCGGCTCTAGTACGCGCCTGCTACCGTCTCAAATCTGATGGCAGCTATCATCTTGAAGGGGAAAGCAAATGGTATGTTTTTAATTTTTAAAGTGACAACGATGAGAGGATCTCCTGATTGTAAGAAATAACGTTGCTTTTATATCTAAATTTCTCCCCATGTTGTTTGGGATTCATATAAAGAATAGTCCCACTGTTATCCTTACAGGCAGCTCCTAAAAGGCGGTTTTACAAGTCACTATAATTGTAACCACTAGGTGGTGATTTCTGCAAATAATTGCTCGGATTGGTACCATTGCCTTAATTATTTCTGCCACAAAAACGTCAGTGCATGCCACGGTCGTGTTCAGGAGAGAAAAGTAGATGATACACTTTAACAAATGTCTTATTATAACAGACTCAAGGTTGGCAAGGCCCGATTAACACCCTTGGTGTTAAAAGGCGACGGTTAACTCTTACCATCCGGAGATCGCTCTGCTTATTTACTTTTCTATGAGATAAAAAATGCTTCAAACATAAAAAAAAATGAGAATGTCAAAAAACATACGTCTTGAACTGTTTTTTAATAATGTCACAAAATCTTTTTCACAAGAACTTGTCTGAAAGATTTTCTTCAACAAAGTCGTTAGCAACAATTTAAATATCTAAATCGATTTTTTCAATAACGCTATAATAGAATCAGTAACTTTTGTCATTTTCCTCATAAAGCGTTTCCTAAAATATTAATAAAACTGAATCTTATTAAACGACCCTCGATTATATTATCCGTAAAATTTTTGAATGACCGCCATGACTGTTTTAATAACATTTCTAACCGTCTAATTAGCTTATGGCTTGATTTATTACTAAAATTTACTTCGCCTAAAAGAATGGGCACATTAATATTCGTTCCAAAAGTTAATAACATCTTTTGTGACAAGGACAGCAATCAACGGGAATGAGACTGATTTATCTTTGCAATTAAAGAGAAATAAATCGTCTCTCGTACCATTTTACCTGCAAAAATGTAAGACAGAATCGCTATAATTACTTTGTCTAAAACAATGATTATGTGAAATATTATGTAGATATGTTAGTATACAAAGCAGGAAAAATGAACTGAAATAATATGTGGACAAAATATACATCGTAGGTTTTATGCACAAAACAGAAAAAACTTTATTCTTTGTTCTGCGCTTTTAAGAGAGCAAAACAGATGAGATAACTGAATTTTAGTCGGTCTAGTCTCTCTACTTAGAAAGGTGGCGTGATGACATAATAAAAGGAATGATTCTAAAATATTAACATTTATGAACACAGATATCATTAGGAAAAAAACACTGAAAATAAAAGAATGTATAATATCAATTTATACGATTTTATGCAACGTTTTTATATCCGATGTTGGTAAACAATCACATGACCCTATTGATGGTAGGAAGTCACTGCAACCTGTGGATCCTGGTAAAACAAGGAGTGCAATCACGACGTACTAGACAATTTGGGTTTTAACAGGATTCACTGTATAGCTAACGGGATAAATGATTTTTTTTAACTTCTAGAAAAAAAAAATTTGACGGATCCCCTAATGGTAAGAAATAACCGTCGCCTATATACACTAAAGATATTAATGGTACGTTGCCAACTTTGAGTCTGGGATCATTAGAATCTTGGGTAAGTGTCCCAGCTACTCTACTTTCCATATCGAAACACGACAGTGGTAAGCACTAGTTTCGGCAGGAATAAGTAAGGCAGTGGTGCCAATCGGGGCGAGTCATTTCAGAACTCTACCACTTTGTTGTCATGATGTATGATGACATGTTTTACCTACCTACGTACCTAAGTATTTTACTAGCTACGTAGCAGCAAAGCAATTGGCCTATTCTACACACATTTTTCTCAGCAATAAGCGTGTTATATAGCTGTTAATTGAGACAATTATTAAAATATTGTGAAACACTATTTCTACAAGAAATAGCTCCAACATAATACGTCTACGGTTTTCTTTAATAAATAATCATTCATTTTGGGTATATTTACGACCTTTCCTTGAAATTAGATCCGATTACTCAGTGGGATCGTAAAAACAGTAATTTATAGATTGAAAAATATGCTCCTTACATAGAACAGTTAAATTTTTATACCACAGAGGAAACTGACTATGTATTTAATACTCTTAAATACTTTGAAGTATAGCGGTTGTTATTTACATCTTATCTTATCTTACTTAAATTATAAATGCGAAAGTTTGTGAGTATGGATGTATGTTTGTTACACTTTTACGCAAAAATTACAGAACAGATCTTGATGAAACTTTACAGTTTACATTATACATCAGTATAATAAAGGCTACTTTTGATCCCGGAAAAATGTACGGTTCCCGCGCGATAGAATTATTCGTGTTTTTCACGCGGATGAAGTCGCAGCTAGTAGGTAAAAAAAATGAATAACTTAATTTGCTGTTTAGCGTAAAACTCGAGAACGCCTCGACCGATTGGACTAATTCTATTTTGGTTGTGGTTGTGATTGTCAGGCCAAGGGCTTTATGGGATCAACCGAATCTCAATTCCAACGGGAACGGAACCAACGGGTTCGGGAAGTTTGTTTCTCAAACATCGTATTACCTAATGATTCTATGCAGATGGGTAGTTTATAGGTAGGAGACCCAATAAACGAATTTAAACTCCTACGGTAATTGAATCAACGCGGATTTTTTTTTACCGTGTAACAGAGGGTAGTTGGAACGGGCCAATAATATTATTAACAATTATCGGGTATTACTGTTACTCTCTGTTTTATCTTCCCTCGATATGCGAATTTAAACCAACTTCCAAAAAAGTAGACATTCTCAATTTGCCTGTTACCTCGTAACTTTTTGTTGGCTGTAACCAACCTTTTACCAATTTGAATTTCGTTTTAGACATGACACACAATTTAAGATATTTTTGGAAACTTATTTGAATTTTCCCCGTGTTGGTATGGGCTTTGTCTGTAGTATAGGCCGACTGACTTTCTGCCAGGCAGTCTGTAGAAGGCAAACTAAGGTTTTACATGTCACTATAATCGTGACTACTAAGTGGCAGAGTTCTGTGATTACTCGTCGTGATTGGTACCACCGCCTTGCCAGTGCTTGCCTTGCCAGTGCTTGCCTTTGTCTTGTCTAGCACCTAGCAATAGTCACATCATTCCAGATTTAAGGTTGGCAACGCACTATTAGCACCTTTAGGCGATTATATAGGCGACGCTTATCACCTACCACCAGGAGATCCGTCTTCTTGTATGATTTCGTATGATATAAAAAAATACTACATGACTATGGTTAAAAGAGTAGCCCTTTCTAGACCAAAGGCCCTTTGGTCTTCCTCCGGAGATCATAACCGTTACCCAATAAAAAAAATGGTATCACTATTATAGAAAATATTATTACAACTGAGAATCCGATGTCTTGGCGCCAAATAAGAAGTATGGCCGACCCTAAATAAAAGGAATAGGCATAGAAGAAGATCCTTTATCATCATCATAATAATTAATTTAAGACCAAGAAGCTAGCTCAAAATTGAGCGATAAATTGTTCCTGTAGTCTGTGGTTATAACTTTGTCAATCAATGAACAAGATTTGAAACTGTCTTAGCTTTGAGCGCTTAGGCTTCCTATTAGGTAATTTATATAGGAAATATTCATAGTCGTATAAGACATATTAAGTACGTATCTTTAGACTTTTGTATCTTGAAAGAGGTATGCAGAGGTGTACGAGTATAGGTTAATGCACATACTCAGCTACCCAACGGTATGATCAGTGACAAACCCAACCTCCGGATGGGGCTTATCCGTCTAAAATCATCCGTAATTAAATCTAGATTTTCGATAAATCTTAAAAGAAATAAAGTCAGTATCCAGACTTTGAATTTAACCGAATACCTCAGCGTTGAAGCCACTCAGCCACAAATACCATTATATTATAAAATAAATAAATAACA
The DNA here is from genome assembly GCA_018237805.1 of Mesosemia grandis. Classification (NCBI taxonomy): domain Eukaryota; kingdom Metazoa; phylum Arthropoda; class Insecta; order Lepidoptera; family Riodinidae; genus Mesosemia; species Mesosemia grandis. The sequence goes on from DVZW01000559.1 coordinate 4,379, forward strand.
TTATCCCCAAAGGATAGGCGGAGGCGAATCGAGCTCATACCAGTAATACCCACGATTAGCCGATGACTTTAAGTCCCATGATATGACATATTCCAAATAACATATTGTAAGCCTAAGCAGCGACCTTTAAACAAGAAATCTGAATTTATATTCAGTAAATGATCATGAAATAGCTATTATTATTTTTATTTATCATTGGAACATATAAAAACGGTTTAATAAAACCATTTTTTATTTGGTCCGACAAAATGTTAATAGTTATTACTTAATATATTATTTCAAATTAATATATAATGAAAACAATTGTAATGTAGTCGTATAGACTAAGATGCAGATAGTTCGACCCTTGGGTTGGGTAATTCCTACTTTAAGTTTGCCAATTATACAATATAGCTTGATTTTGCCGATAATATTAATTAATCAATTCTTAATTGTGATATTTAACCGTGTTGGTTAAATATCACAATTAACATTATACGATTAAACTCCAAGGGGGCGTTCTGAGTTACAATAGAATACAGCTACAAAAAAATATTCCAGGTTCAGTAACTTTTTGTCTATGTATAACAACTTTAATTAAAAAATAACTATAAAACCAGTATTTATGATTTTAATCTTAGATCTATGCGTAGTTCTAATGTTTTTGGTTCTTATATTAATGACTTACTCGCAATCGTATTTAAGTTATTAATACTGATATTTTATGTAGTACAAGCTGTATGCTCCCTGTATGATCTACACAATGGCCAACATTGTGGCGAATATGTCGGCCAACACCCATTGGCCATCGTATAGACGGGAGATTTCGGGCGCCTTGGTATGTTGACGTGTTGGTTCATAAGTCGAGTAATCCGTGTGGTGGCTTTCAACGATATATCAAAGTGTTGTGGCGAATTATTGGTCGCTGCTTCTACACGTTGGCCAAGTTTGTAATTTACATTACAATAAACTTTTGCCACAATGTTGGCCTTCTGTAGAGCTAGCATTTAGTGGATCGTGGTTTTAACGGAACCACGATCCGTTATACTATATCAAGATTGTGGCATCAATAATAATAAAAATAACTGCCAGTTTCCCGAAATAAGTTGTATAACTTCGAGTTCGAAACCCGACAGGGGCAGACATTTGTTTGGCGAACATAAATGTCTGTATTTCTGGGTATGGATGTTTAATTAATTTAATTCGGTATTTATATGTATTAGTATCGTTGACTAATACCCATATCACAAGCAAATAATTGGCTTAGTTTGGGGTTAGATCAATTCCTGTAATTTGTCCTTTACATTTATTTATTATTAACTTATTGGCTATGTCACATCTGTCTAACTATTTAAGGACAATGGACGTGGCGATTTTTATTTAATTATTTTGTTTATAATACGTATTAATGATTCTTGATTTTTGTAGGTATAACGACTTACTTGACAGAGAAGAACAACGCAGTCGATTATCAGGAGTGCAGAAAGCCTTCACCAATTTAGTACTAGAAGCTTTGGAAAGAGACGCAGATGTTAATGATTTACTTCGGAGCCCTGTTGAAATACAATGTGAATTAGCATTAGGTAAGTTAAGAATTCATGTTTCGGTTAGGAGGGTAGCCGGTAAAATTACGTAAGAGACTTTAAATGTCAGTCTAAAGATTGGCAATTCAACATCAAAATCAAAAATTTATTTATCTATGTAGACTCTCTTAGAAGCGTTCATCGTCATAAATTAATTCACCACCGGCCGGTTCAAGGGGCAGGTTCTGTGAGGTGGAACCAGAAATAAACCTCACATTTGCTCTTTTTCCCTAAAATTTACATCTAAAAACTAATCATATCCGACAAATTATTAAATGATAGTAATACGTTAAGTATTAAGAAAATTAATAATTATATAAAAATATTAGATTTGATTAATAACACTTGTACTATTTCACTTTTATTTATTTAAAGCCTACCGGTTTCACCTATTTAAGGCATCAGGGCTATAATGATGCCTTAAATAGGTGAAACCGGTAGGCTTTAAATAAATAAAAGTGAAGCAGTACAAGTGTTATTAATCAAATATAATGATGGGTGTATTTCACCAAGTGCGATGGAAACTGTAAATTAAATAAAAATACAATTATTAAACACAAGAACAAAAGAGTCGACTGCAAAAAATAATCAACCACCACCCCACCTTATTCTTTCATTTCCAGGTGCCATTTTTAAATTTTTATCACCTATGTTATTACCACAATTCTTATGAATCCAACGACACCTCATATGTAAAAATCCGTCCATGCGTTTGGGTTGTAAGGCGTGTGATGGACAATGGCCATACACTCAAAAATCATGACCTTCCTTCTGACGCTTATAACTTCTGGGTAATAGACTAAATCGAATACCATAGAAGGCCACCGATGACTTATTTTGGCTATATTGGTCGCCTTAGTGTCATAAAGTCATGAGTCACCGAAAACGACGACAGTCAATGAAAATAGTAAATGTTGAATAAGTGAAACAAGTGTGTATGAATCGTGATGTTTGACGATCGGTTCTCTTTGCTTACCGCACACGGGACCTGGCGTGACTCCGCCCGCCGAAATAATGACTAGTAAAAATGTTAGGCGGTACTCTTTACAATATAGTGAGCAGTAAATAAACGAGCATTGTTAACAGCACAAAAATTATTACTTTTACACAACAAAAAACAAAGAACAAAGACAATTCTTTAATTAATATATCAAAGGCGGAAGGATAATAAAAAACAAAAAAAAATAAACATTTGTATTCTATTCTTTCATACACTACATGCGTATTTAGATTGTAGTTAAGCCGCGTGGATGTTGTTATGTCGGAAATAAAAATTACCATCACCTATGCAGCAAATACATAATAATATAACAGAATACAAAAACATTACAATGTACTCCACCAATCTACAAATAATCATATAAACCTAGCTTCCATATTTAGCTTGAAACGTAAGGCACTGCATAAAAGGTTCCTTTAAATAATAATACTAGGATTCATTTCACCTTAGTTTGTCCTTTTCTTTTACGTTTTTTTTCTATTATTATTGTTTTTATTAATAACAAATGTTATTTCACATTCGTAATTAACGAATGAGCTAGCGTAGGATATATGTATAGCCTGTAAGTAAGTACTTTTGTATAATGTGTAGCTTATAAACTGTTGGTGTGTCAAAATAAATAAATAAATATATTTCATATTAAATATGTATACCAGGACTTAATCGCGTGAATAATTTTAAGTGTATCATACCTTGATATTTACTTGAGTTATGTAAATACACTTGAGACAAATGTATAGTCTGTCTGTTTGTAAGTACAGTTAGATTTTAATCGCCTCATTATCATAGTTGTACTCGTGCGGTAAAAGATGCAAGAGGTCTTGGGTTCAATTACCAAGTCGAGCAAATAAAAAATGGTTTGGTGGGCTTTTTCAGATATTCTGAAAAACCTTCGAGTTTTTCGAAACAAAACAATGTCACCGGGTAATTGTGATATGCCCAATATGGTGACAGGCTTGCCACCTGTTACATCATGGGACTTAATAGCATCGGCTAGTCATGGGTATACTAGTACTCACTAGCGCCGCTGGTGTGTACTAATTTCACCTCAGCCTACCCCTTTGGGGTTAATAGGCGTGATAACATTTATTTATTTTTAGATTTCTTTGTACATATTTTACACTTTTTATCTTTACGTCCTGAATGAATTACGGTACGTTAGCGTTTGTGAAAACCTGACAATTCGTGGAAAATATGTTCGTGAATTTCCATTTGAGCCAACATTATTCAATAAACTTTTATTCGGCGAACTAATGCTAGCTCCACATTGCTGTTGCGTGTGCAACCATTCACTCGAAAGTCAATCCATCGATATTTATTTCATCCAACGCCATTTCATCTAAATACCTTTACGAATATCTCCTATTGACTTTCGCGACATGTTTTATACTATGGTATAAATCTCATATGTTTTCAGTCTCCTATATCTTTTTATGTCAGGAAAATAAGTAGACAGTTCTCCTGATGGTAAGATATAACTGTCGCATATATGTATCCAAGCTGTTATTACATGTTGCAAACGTTGAGACCGTTGTTAAGTCACAATGACATACACTGAGGCTATGGCGGTAGAAATTATAGTACCGAACGGGGCGTATCATCGCAGAACACGATCACCTCTCTAGATGACTTGTCGCGATGGTGACAATGTCATGATAACGGTGACTGTGTCACGACGATAGTGATTTACTCAATCTTCGCTGACCTTTATCGAGCTACCCGACAAATATGTTGATATACTTTTCCAATGGGACCAAGACATGGGGACTACATAATATACACTAACAGTACCGTGTAATCCAATACGTAGTTTAGATTTGTGTAAATTACGAAGGAATCATAGTGGTAGTGGTGGTAAATTCACTTGGTAGAGTTCTACGATGACTCGCCCGGTTTGATACCTGGTGGTATCAATCCTTACATATTTCTGCCGCAATAGCGTCAGTGCCAATTGTTGGCATTTTCGCGTTTACAGTGTAAGCCGGTACACTAACGTAAGAGATAGTACTCCGATCATTAGGATAGCTACGCACCATTAACACATTCGGTGTATATGGGCGGAAATCTCGTACCATCGCGAGATCTATCTCTTAGTTTGTCTTCCATGATAAAAAATCGTACTTCCGTTCAGGATATTCTATAAATACAATCTGAACTAACATATAGATAGTCAATGTGTTATTCCAGATTAAATCTATCTTTATGCTAAATTTCATCTGGATCCGTTCAGGCGCCCTTTCATGATTGAGTAATAAATATCTACATATCCTTACAAACTTTCACGATTATGATATTAAGATAGAGTAGGATAAGACAGCGTTGTCTTAATCGTGCATGCATCTTGGGATTTTGTCTGTCGTACGTGGCTTGCGAAATACGTGCGAAATCCGAGTTCGGTTGATGTTTGACAAGCTTAGATGTTAATAGGTTTCTTAACTTAATACACATTGAGATTTTTCAGTTATTCTGAACACAACTTCCCGGGATTGGATATGCTAGATATGGCGTGACTTACTACCTGGCACATCATTGGATTAAACATCATCGGATATTTATGAGTGTATAGTGTCACTAGTGTGTATTATTTTCCCTCTGCCTACGCCGTCGTTGTTAATGGTCGTAATGATATTTCTTTATTTCTAATCGCCTCGTTTGCTTAGCGGTACCAGTGTCGGTCTAAAATGAATGAGATCCAGGGTTCGAAACCCGGTCGAAAGAAGAATAGTATAATATGTTTAATCAGATTATCTGAAAAAAAACTTTACCTGGGACTGGAATATGTACCAGGTATAGCGATGGGTTTGCCACCAGTCACATTTTAGGACTTAATATCACCGCTGTCTACCCCTTTGGGTATAATCATCCTCCTGTCCCCTTCCCATTATTTGGGGTCGACGCAACACGTTTTCTTTATCCATTCATTTTTTATTTACACTCACCTCTATTTTAATCTCCAAAGGTCGCTGCTGGAATCTATCCACTAAAGGACGACATTTACATAACTTTTTCCTTGTGCCCGGGAAAGGCTAAACAAACCATGGATAGAAATAGATCATTGTGTTGCCCAATTCTTCACTAGTCACGGAAATTTTA
>DVZW01000560.1:0-10030 GCA_018237805.1 Mesosemia grandis
GATTTTTTGATCACAGGCATACACATGTTAATGGTTTACGTGTGGGTATAAACGTTTCTATTTTAGTTGCATAGGAATGCAATTAAATAGCGGGGATCTCTTGATGGAAAGAGAAAACACTTATATCTCTACAGCAGATATTATATGGGCAATTGACTTGCCTCTCATTCCCACCGCTGTAACTTCTGTACTCCAGAATCCACAGCGGCAACCTTGTGACGAATTTATTTTTTCTATGAAATCTTTTTAGAAGTACCGTAAAGAAAAGTTGCACCATTTGTCCAAAATGTACATTTAACTTATTAATTAGTAACAGTGACTATGTCGTAAGTAAAATAATTGAATAGCAAATAATGAAAACTAAGAATTGATATAAAAAAAAATATTAATATGGACTAAAAACAAAAAAAAATCATTCAAAATATTTCACTTATAAACATTTATTTTAATTCTTTGTGAAACTACCCCTTGGTATTTGTGTGATTTCCACGCGTCTTTATCATCCAAGTATTGTTTTGTGTTACCAACTAGAAGTAGTTTTAATTTTTGTTCAGAAAATTCTAAAATAGAATCGGACAGTTATTATAAAGAATCTTATATAATTCGAATAAGAATGACCTGCTGCACTTTGCTAATCTAAACTTAAGAAATAAAAATATGCCTCGATTCTGTTTATTCTATGATTAGGTTTTCAAAGCTACTTAGACTACTGACATAAATTATGATGTCATAAATATTCTGTCACTGGTAAAGTTAAGATATTTATTGTTTTAAAATAATCTTTGTCGCTACTGCGCCAATGAGACCAATAAGTTTATAACAAATAAACGCATGAATATAATTGATAAATATTGGAAACCAAATCTAAACATTTTTTATATGACACCTTGGTTATCTGTTTGGGAATCAAACCCAATACTTCTTAATTAGTAGTCAGTTACAGTAACCACTAGATTTTAAAGACCTACAAAATAAAACATCGACGTTATTTCGTTAATTAAATGATATTATATTTTTTTCAAGAAATTTAAATCGTAAATTGGCCGTGTGTCACATATCTTCGGTAGTATAGTGGTAAGTATCCCCGCCTGTCACGCGGGAGACCGGGGTTCGATTCCCCGCCGGAGAGATATTTTTTTGTATTTATATATTTTTTGATTCACATAAAAATACACATTTTAATATTTTATTCAGATTTTGTATTCACGTTTGTATTTTAGTTGCATAGAAATGCAAATAAGCGGAGGGCCTCTTGATGGAAAAAGAAAACACCTGTATCTCTACAGACATACATGTTATGTATACAGTAATGATTACGCCATAGTTGTTTGATATTTGAATGTTAAATCTCCTGCGTAACTATGGCCACATTACCCTCTTATCTGAAACACGTCAAAAATAATCAATGACGTGGTCAAAGTCTTTTAATGTTGAGTGGCGCATAGAAATGGAAAAAAGGGGGGTTTTTGTTCTTGTGTATATTTAATAAATTTTTATTGCCTTATCACGACGTAGTCCCACCTTAATAATTTATAATTTCATCTTTTTACATATATCCTCGATAGTATTGTGGTAAGTGTGATGGAGGGAATGTATATGATAATGTGTGTAATATATAATAAGAAGTATCGATAACGTTATATTTATTAATATACTTGTACTCCTCGGCGCATTGCCGATTAGGTTTTTTAAATTGATTATTAAATTTCGTAAATAAAGATAAATAATATTTGAAATAGTTACACACATTGATAAACCATAATAAAATTTTCTCTAATATAGTTTTTGACAACGACATCAATACATCTTAAATAAAATAAATGGATATCATTACACTTATTATCCCCGCAGTAGTAATCAAATGTGAAACTAGTATATACCAGTGACGCTGGTGTGTATCTACTAGTCTTACTCACGATAAGCCGATCATATTAAGTCCCGTGATGTGACAGGTGGCAAGCTTATCATATCGGGCACATTCCAAAACCGAGGCAGCGAAGATATTTCTGAAAATTTGAAAAACTTTATTATTACCATTTTTTCTCCTAACCTGAGATTCGAACCCAGGACCTCGTGCATGTCATACCCTTACTGGAACCACTATGCTTACGAGGCCAACATTTTAACAACAGCTAAATGCATCGACATAATTGATAAATACTGGAACCCAAATCTTAATTTTTTTACATAATAAATCTTAAAAAGTAAATATATGACAATGTACATTTTGAAAAACGTTCAACCTGCCTTTTTTGTAGCTGATTAATACATAGTTGGTCCGACTTTAGATATACGGATTCGTAAAAGAGTCACAATCTCATGTTTACAAGTCACGTTACTAAAGGTCAATGCTCATGGGTCATGTTAATAACTTTTTTGCCAAATCTTACTTAATATGCGTATTAAATATTGATATGATATATATCTTAAGATATTAAATGTTGCGTTATATTATAACAAATAGTGACGTAACAGATGAGTTTTTTTTTTATATTAGACCAAACAACTTTATAAACCTTTTTTTAATTAAAAATCTTACTAATATTATAATCTTATCTTATCTTATTTTTATTATAAATGCGAAAGTTTCTGAGGATGTTTGTTACTCTTTGCAAAAAACTGCTAGACGGATCGGGATGAAACTTTACTGTAATATAGATCATACATCAGAATAACACATGCTACTTTTTATCCCGGAAAAATGTACAGTTCCCGTGGGATAGCTTTGTTCGTGTTTTACACGCGAACGAAGTCGCGGGCGATACCAAGTGATAGCATAAATCAATGGTTGAATATAATATAACACACTAGTCGCTCGCGACTATGTCCACGTGAAAAACGCAAACAAAACTATCCCACGGGAACTGTAAACTTGTCCGGGATAAAAAGTAGCCTATATGTTATTACAAGTTGTAGTCTAGCTATATACTAAACTTCATCCAGATCCGTCCGGTATAATAGTTTTTCGTGAAAGAGTAACAAACATACATACATACATCCTTCCTCACAAACTTTCGCATAATAAAGGACTTGCGAGTTAAGCTACTCTTTCGAAAACTATCATCGGTGAAAAATAAACATAATTTTTTTAACATTTATATTACACAAAGTTTGTTAATTTTTTTCACCGATTTTTGTTTCCTAGCAAGGTGCCTAACGTGTTGATACTCGTATATACATACATTTATAGAAATTATCTTAATAAGTTAAATTAATTAATCTTAATATAAAAGATAATAATAAAGAGGTTTCCAACCTCTCATATATAAGATAATATATATAAAGAAAAAATATCATCACGTCCATTTCCTCTGAAGCGGTAGAGAAAGGTCGCAATAGTACACACCAACGGCGCCAGTATATACCAGTATAACTACGATTAGCCGATGATATTAAGTCCTTCAATGTAATCCGACCAATGGTAAACCCGTCGCTATACCGGGGACGTATTTCAGTCCCAAATTCGAACCCAGGACCGTATGTACCAGGCCGAAACCGGTAGCGCTATGCCAACGAGGCGAATATATTAGTGGTTTATATTAAAAAGAGGCTATACATAAGTAAATAAGATAATTTATAAAAGTGTATGTATGAATGATATATGTCAAGTACCTTGCTAGATAAGAGATCCATTGCCAATAATCACGATTCATCACTTATCATGAACTATCGTCGGTTTCGTTGTCGACGACTTCGTACAAGATGTGACCAATTTGATCGACATAGCTCAGTTATGGTATCCCTTGGCTTCCATACACTTTCGCATATATCGTACAATATAAGTAGTATAAATGATATCAATAAATAATTTATTTATCGGTATAAAACGCATAACTCGATATCGTGGTCAGTCATTGAAAATAACGCACGAACGATTTCTACAGCAATAATAGCCCATTGCCGATATCATTACGATATTTGCAATTTATACCAAACTTTAGTTTCTGATTTTAACGTCGTGTCTTAGATAAAACTTTTAGTTTTATTTCACCTTGTGAATGCTTTTTTTTATTGTACTGGAAGACAAACAATGATGCGGATCTCCTGATAGTAATAGGTTTTAATGGTGTTTCATTCAACATTCCAGACTCAATGTTGGCAAACATTGAGTATGGAATGTTTAGTCTCTACTGTAAGTGTACTCAACCGGGTACACTGTTGTGTTCCTGTTTGGAGGGTAAAAAAGATCTTCCAAACAGGAACACGACAATAAGTATACGGTAGTAGCAATACGGACGAGTCATGGTTGTACCTATCTACCCCTTAGTAGTCACCGATGTTGAAGACTTCCTTAACCTACGCTTGTCTCATACGATCTGACTGGCAGGCAAGCAGTTGGCCTATTCTTCACATAAAGCCCGAACCAACAGGGCATTGCTTATTTAAAACTCTTATTGATTACGTATCATTCTTCATGAGCCACTGTATAACACAACATCTTTGTATTCTATTGTTCAAGTATGTTTGAATCCAATGCGTTGATGATTAGATTGCGTCACGATCTTAACAATTAGGAGGTCTTGGATTAAAATGCGGTAGTTGCTCCATAAGGATGCACAAAGTAAATCAAAGATCAACAAGGCAAATTTAATATATTTATTTGAACAAAAACATTAACATTTTTTTTCTAAGTGATCTATTCTAAATTATCTAACAGATTCTTGTACCATTTCATTTTTATTATTTTTACTTCATATTTTTATAGGTACACTCATTACTCACGCCAGGTCCCTTGCTAACCAGTGAGAACCCAGGGTAAAATATTACGATTCACATTCAGATGTTTCCGTTCTTTTTTTTTTCCATCACTATGTTCCGCACTCTCATCAGTTTTAATGATTTAAATCTTCCTTTTTATGTTGACTATATGCATTTAACATCACAGCTGTCAATACCAAAGAGTGTGGAAAAAATAGGTCACAACTATGTGTATGTGCACCAAAGTCCTATATTTGGTCCTATTATCGTAACCATATAGACAAAGTGGGGACTACTTAAACACTAGCAATTAAATCCAGCTTTTCGAAAAATTTAAAAACGGATATTTCGTATCTCCATATTTGTATCAGTAAATCGGGTAGCGTAATGCACGTTTAGGAAGCAAAACGAGTGTCTGTCAAAGGACCTGGCGAGATGATATATTTGTAATAAAAGACTGGGTACCTTACTTAACCTGTCAGCTTTGTAGCCCAAATGGCCACTAGACGTGAAAGGCGATTTTAAGTGGAATTATTAAGTATAAAATGTTTAGTGTATAAATGAAGGTTATACATTTTGGCCTAAGTATAACGATAATTCTCGAATATGTCGGAAATACATACTTAATGCTTCCCGTGCGAAACCGGAGCGGCTGGCTTGTTGTAACCTCGGCTAAGATTTTTTGTTTAAATTTTGTATCTCGGACAATAACATTACGCGCGGCCTTCAACATAGTATAGTATGTTGTCGGTTCGTAACTTACTTAGCATCTATTACTGCGACCTTTATCAGCACCGCTCTGTTCACGTGTGATTAGTTGGGCTATGCTAGGTTTCTGGTTTCATTATTATATTTATCACGTAGACGGTTTAGTAGGAAAAGTATTGTTATGGTAAAGAATGAATAAATTCCACCCATTTAAGGGATAGGCTGAGACGCGTCCATTTTTAATAACCATCTTGTCCACCTCGTTGCTCGAGTGGTCAGCGAACACCCTTCACGATGTCTATCGAAGCACGGGTTCGATTCCTGACAGAGCATTTATGTGATAAACATAGAGGTATTTGGGTATGTATTTTTTTATTGTTTTTATATATATTTCTATGTTTACGTATCGTTGACACTAATGTCATAAACAAATCATTTGCTTAGTTAAGGGTTAGATTAATTCATGTAATTTGTTCTTCTATCTAAAAATTCTTCATCACTACTAAGTGGTTTCTTTCTAAAATGACTCTCCCGGAGAACTTAAGAAACTTAAAGGCAACGCTTACCTTAATCTCTTTCCATAAGATTTACGCCTGCTGAAAAAAAATGCCTTTTTACCTACCTACGACTAAAAGTTAAAGCTATGTAAGTATAATCATACCGCACATTCACAGAATATAAAAATATTTAGACTTAAAACATAGTTCTGAATGTACTCTATGTCTAATATCGATTAAGTAATATAACATATTACATAATCGAGATTATAATAACTAGAAAAAATAGTTTGGTTTTGTTTTGTAGAAATGCTGCATTCCTTAGGGAACTATTCAGCGTCATCTATTGCTGCGTGGCGAGTTGTCGAGCTCTAGCCTAATGTAGAACGAATCTGGCCTTTGCTCCCGCAATGGGTCTCGTCTCCAAGAGCCGATTTCTTATATTAGAAGGATATGTATCTTAAGCTAAATCGAATCTAAGAATGAGTAATTGCTAGACAAAATAGGAAAACGCATTGCATAAGTGATGCACTTAGCGGTAAATGTGTGCTTTGTTACGATCTCACACTTAACGTGAACAAACGGAATACTACATATATAAAATAAATATCCTCATACCCATAGTTAAGGGACAGGCAGAGGAGAACTAATACACTTACCTGATATTAGTACACTTTCAATAGCCGATGATAAGTCCCATGATGAGACAGGTGGCATATATCTAATCTCAGACAGTTCAATTTTATAGGAAAACCAAAAAACTACACCTGTATGATTATAAATATTGCAAATAAATAAAAACTAGATCCAATTTCAAAAATTTACAATAAGTATTATTTTTTATCGCTGGACTTCATAGTAGAGGCCTTGTTCTAAGCCAATGTATGGATCACGGAAGTTCTGAAGACAAGAAAATATGGATATGCAGATGTAAATAAAATTAAAATATATGTAAATATTCTTTTTTTTTATAATTTTATATAAATTCTTTTCTTTTTTAAATTTAATTAAGAGGTATTAATATTTTTCATTTTATTAAAAATTTAATTTAATTTTGTAGAACGGAAATTTGGTCAATATTTACACATGTAATGGTATGTTTGGGGGTATGTAATTTTAACATATGTAATCTCAATTACTTACTAGTGTAACCAATTTCAAGTGAAGTTTGTTTTACAATATTTGTATAACGCATTTGTGATGCGTATAGCTAAAGATCGGAAATCTCGCCGCAATGACGATTCCAAAACGGTACAATACTTATTACGTCCCGTCTACATTCCACCAGGTTAAAGGTCGTTGTACTCAGATAAAAACAATATAACACATTCGAGTTTTTTCATGCAAAGCCGTTTTGCTCTTAAAATTACTTGCTGTAAAATCGCGTAACAATTATCCAAACCAACATACAAAATAAAAAAAAGCATGTTCGCAAATGGAGCTCAAAACGAATCAATAAAAATCAGAAAAATACAAAAACCGGAATTATAACATGTTAAACCCCTTTAAACTGATTTGTTTAAATTAAAGTTCATTCTTAAACTTCTTTTGTTTGAATAAAATGAAAACCATAGATTATCGAGCAAGCAAACCATAGATTATATAGTTGGTTTCGGTGATATAGGTATAACATTCAAATTATTAAAATGATAGCTAGCAAAAAGCATAGCATTACAAGGGGAGATTTTTTAACCTAATTATAGTTTAATCTTGTAAATTATCTTCATCAGTTGTAATATCACGATACCAAGGATTATTATTTAAGTGACAGATGTAAAAGACCATAGCCACAACAATGAGTTTCTAATTGTTACATTTCATTACAAATCTTTATTTATTTCAATATTTATAAAGGATGTTTCAGTGATAGATAACTCTGGTATCACATCTAGACATAAATTTAAATTACTATGTCAAAACCTAACTTTGAGGAGTGATAGTTTTTCCGTGAAGTGTATCACAAAATTTACTAGTGTTAGTCGCTTCACTCGCCCTAATACATTGAGTATATAGATTCATATTGCACCAGTTTATATTTATTTATTTTTACCCGACTGAAGGAGAGTTCCGTTTCTCGAGCGTATGTATGTATGTATGACCATTTCACTCCCTTCAGTCCAAACGAGTCCACGGTTTCTGACATATTAGTTGTCGTTAGATTCGTCAGAATTGTGGTCGTGACATACGTTATATAAATTTTGAAAATGGCGCCCGCCAATCAAATAAAGGGGAGTTTTGCAGTTAGGTGTTTTTGTTCTGTTGTTGATTAATTGCTTTTTATTTACGTGTGTTGCAATTTCTTACCACTAAATGGACTCATCATTATCATCTTTTTTATGAGTCGATCTCTTATCGGTGGGATGTTTGTCACTGATTTTTTCTTTAGTCAATATCTTTACTTCGTGTCGTGGTGAAGTAAATTGACTCACATAGATAATTACTTTTCGATTCGCTTCTTTGATAGCATACGCTTTATTATACAAACAATGAACAACCTGCTGTCACGGTTTTTTTATTGAACAAAACTGTGACCTCAATCGAGACTAAGTTAGGTAATTGTCTTTCAATGTCTTCAAATATATAAATGGATGTTAGTTCTTTATAAATTTAAGAGCACACGGGTTGAAATTTCTATATTGACACAAATCAAACGTAACAGAAAAAAGTGGCCTTATTTTAAAATGTTACGCTGACGATATGTATACCACGTGGTATAACACGTTGACGGAAAAGCGCGATCGTTTACCTGATGGTGAAGGATCATGTAACTTTGTTCTCTAAATTAAAATATAACAATGGCAAACACAGACATTATTGTGGCAGGAATAAATAAGCCGGTGGTTCAAGTAATCTTCCTGCACACTTATTTTTGTATTACATTGACAATTATAATTTATGGTTAGAGATAAAAGAGTGCTAATATTAATACTCTCAGAATTCAGATACAACTTAAGGAAGGAACTACGTTGTACGAGTGACAAGAATGATGAGGAAAAATCCCCTTCAAACAATGAGGTAAACATTGCCAAAAATATAATGTAGTTATAATTATGTGAACCATTTGAAACTTTTAAACAATACATCTGAATACATCTATAATAAAAAATATTAAAAAAAAACAAATAAATGTCATCACGTCCATTATCCCCGAAGAGGTAGACAAGGTGAAACTAATAACCACCAGCGAAGCTAGTGTGTACTAGTATATCCAAAACTAGCCCATGATATTAAGTTTCGTGATGTGACGTTAAGTAAAATGATTGAATTGCAAAATAGGAAAATAAGTTTGGTCTTACTATAGGCTCTCTCTTACTATCAGGAGACCCGTCTGCTCGTTTACCTTCCTATATTGTGGGAGTGCTGCTTAAAACTCGCGTTTCTCGGTAAAATAAGCACGAACAATATTCGATAGGCGGTTGCAACACTAAATTAAATATGAATTGTATATATAAACATACTTTTCATGCTATCATAGACTAAACTCAACGATAACCTAAACGGCATCCTGCCAAGCCTTTGACACATGTAAATTTATATCCAACACAAACTTGGAGTCATGGATACAACTTACAAGGATGGCTATCTATATGTATAAAAAGTGTCCGCCCAAGATGTTAAATAAAAGTGGCGCTACAAAACACAAGTACATTTTAAAGCCCGCACAATATTTGATATATAGCTAAGTTAATTTCATACCCTATTGCTACACTAGCGCCACTCTCGAGAAATTTGGAGCTGTTATTTGCTGATTACAACGGACATTTTGCATATGTTCGCTCATAAGAGATTGTTATCCTTGTAATTTTTTTAATAATCCAAGGTTGGGAGTATTCCAAATATAAAACATGTGCAAAACACGTACCTATATGTACATTACACAGTGCATATAGGTACATATGTATGCACATTACACAGTGCATATACTTATGTTAGAAGTTGTACTTGAAAATCAAAATCAAAAATCATTTATTTATCTATATTTTTGTAAACATTTTACAAGCATTCTATAGATCGTCAAAATTCACTCTACCACCTGTACCACTGGTTCTGTGAGGAAGAACCGACAAGAAACCACACAGTTGCTATTTTTCTCCAAAATGTACATTTAAAACTAAATATATCCTACA
>DVZW01000561.1:0-10028 GCA_018237805.1 Mesosemia grandis
ATAGAGACATATCCAATTCCGAATAAATTTAGTTTATTAAAAAAACTGAAGAATAGTTTAGACTATTTCATACGATTACTGGATAATTTTGAAATGTCTTAATTATTTGCGAGAAAAACTTATTGGCAATACGTGGTGACGACAAATTGAGCAGACTTCATGGATTAATGGTCTAAAACTAGCAAACGATGTGTAGTTCGTCCACTTAATAGATAAGTAATACCCGAACAAATGTGGACTCAAGAAGCACAGGATGATTAAGACTTGCCATCACAAGGAACTTTAATATTGTTGGTTAAACGTTGGTGCATAGTGGCACCTTGCACCTTGCATATACCTTGAGTCTTGAGAATACAAGTCGTACCTCTGGCCGCTATAGCTACAGCTATAATTTACCAAGTGGTATTAATTTATTCAGTTCTAAAAAACTTTACTGCCCGGGACTGAATATCTGCCCCATATGACGACAGGTTTGCTTACTATCATGGAACCCAAAATAATCGTGGGTGGAAAAAAATCGACATGATCATTTATTATTCATTTATGAATCATACACAGTTCAATATTGTTACAGTAGACTGAAATGCATCACTGTATGCTAATGAAGCGAGATTAATGCAGATAATAGGTTTATGATGTCTTAATTGATATACCAGACGGTTGGTTACAGCTGGTGATAAATCAGCTGAGCACTAGCATTCATTATTTATTTACTTCGTTCAATTCATATTTTATGAGCTGTTAATTTTCTAATTGTTAGGATTATTATTGTAGTTGAATATTGTATTTATGCTGACGTGCCACTATTACACTCATGAGCCGCTAGAACATGCATATTTAGTCTATAATATAATACATTGTGTGACAGATAGAATGTCTGTCACGCCAAGAACTTAAGTAACCAATCCCTGGTAAGTCAGTTTTCAGAAAAATGGAATAAACTCATTAACCCAGGACTCATTAACATAGACCGAGTTAGGTTGCGAGGCCTTTATAATTGCAACATTTGATATACACACCTTTTAGATAGGCGCTAATTACATCAAATGTTCCACGTACATAATTTACCTGATAATTGAGGGAATTGTTATGGGTTTATTTCAGTGGAATACTGTGACCACGATTTATGTGACTGGGTTAAAATATCGATGTCAATAATAAAAGTTATAGTATTTACTTCAGTGGAATACTGTGACCACGATTCATGTAACTGGCTTGAAATATCAGTATCAATATAAAAAGTGATAAAATTTATTTCAGAAATACTGTGACAACGATTTATGTAACTGGGTTGAAATATCGGCATCATTAATAAAACCTATATCGTCAATATCCCGTTAGGATAAAGCGACTAAAGTTTGAAATCTTAGAATATCTACTAATTAATTTTAATAAAAAAATGCTCATTTATGACCTCATGATCATTATCATTGTCATCGTCCTTTATAGATATTAACGGGACAAAACGGGACTAAACTATTTAGTCCCGTTAATGGATATTAACTGGAAAAAAAGTTTAAAGATATAAAGTATAATGAAATGCGTTAGTTTAAAAATTCAAATCATTATCATCATCCTTGTGCCCTTAACCTATTACTTTCCTTGTGCCCTTATCCCATTATTTTCCTTGTGCCCTTATCCCATTATTTGGGGTCAGTACAGCACCATTTTTTCTTTGAATCATATTTCACTTTCACTCATATCTATTTCTCATGTCCATGCCGTAGTAAGATTTGGCAAAATGTTTTCGGCCGTCTGGATGAAACCAACCCTCCTTGGGAATACTCTAGTTCATATATCTTATTTCGATTCTAATGATTTATACACGTGGGCTTCCCAATGCCTTACTGGAGGATAATACGAATGGGTTGATCCTTTAACTCTCTGTCCGGAAAACATTTGTATTGGCGGAACTAAAGATATAAAAATAATCCCAAATTAAAAATAATAATAATCATAATAATGACGTGCAATTATTACACTAATAAGCCATAATCATACATAGTACATGCAATCATAGCCTTATTATAGTATTAAACATCACTGAATCATTAGAAACTTTAAATTCGATATAATTATCCCGTTCCATTCCGTCCCATAGCATATGATTTTAACTAGTTCTTTAGATTGCTAATATATATGATTGATATTGATTCTGTCATAATATGTAGTTTTGGGACTATTTGAGAGATGTCTCTAGTAGTATTTTAGATCACGTGATTGTAATATATATAACATAATATGTAAACTGGCTTACCTAACTGAATAGTGAACACTGCTCTGCCAAATACATCTTTAAAGATGTAAAGTCTTTTACGCAAAGCATCACAAGTATATTATTCACTGTAGATTTTTCTCAAAAAAAATACTCTTTAATCCATTCTAATTCTATTCTCATCATTATTTTTATAACCCTGCTCAATGCGGGCAAATTAGATAGTAGATACCCCTTTCTAATTAATATTAAATACAGATGCAAAGAAGAAATCTTACTGCCGTTGTAAATGTAAAACTATGGGTGTTTGTTTGTTTGTTGCTGAATGACGCCAAAACTATTGAATGGATCTGCATGAAATTTAATATTTAGATAGACTACAGACTACTTTTTATCCCGAAGAAATTTACAGCTCCCGTGGATTTATATAAATGGAATAAGGTATTTACAAAACCAGCAAGCATTATTGAATTATACAATATCACAAGTCAGTTAATAATTAATATCAGTTACGCAAAGGTTGATTGATGTTTCATTTGTTCCCAAGGATAGCACAAGGAGAAACGAACATCAACACTAGCCACTGGGGATAAAATATAAGATGGATCAACATAATATTAAATATTCTATTAATTATTATTGTTCCATAGTGTTTTAAATCGGCCATTACTTGTTTATTTTATTGGAAATCAAACGAGCACACGGATCTCCTGATGGTAAGAGCTTTCCGTCGCTTATCAGCAATGGTGTTAATGGCATGTTGTCAACCTTGAGACTGATATATTATTACCCATAAGGATAAAGATGCACGAGGTCCTAGCTTTAATTCCCAGGTTGGGAATAACAATGGCGCTACTGGTGTGTACTAGTTTCACTTCTATCCCAATATATAATTATTGGGATAGAAGTGAAACTAGTACACACTATCCAAATAATGAGTGTGATGCTATTTAACTTTGTCCATATCCTTATAGACTATAGACGCGAGGTTACCTGGGTACAATTCTAGTTCTTAGACTTTGTCCCTATCTCTCTCTCTCTCTCTCTATGCCCTTCTCTCTCTCTCTCTCTGTCCTCCTCTCTCTCTCTCTCTCTCTCTCTCTCTCTCCTTAGAATTTAGTTATTAGTAAGCAATCCCTAGATCACACAATTAGTTCAGTTAAATTTTCAATATTTCGGACAACTTGGCAGTAATTGGATTTCCTCGATATAGTGACTAATTCTCCACCTGATTTGTGATTATGATATTGAATGACGAGACTAATAAGTTGACCGACTGATATTAAGCATCACGCTTGTTCATAACAGTTCTGCGCAGAAATTCGAAATAACTCAAAACCCTGTGCAACAAGATAACTCTAAATACTGCGCTCATCACACTACGATTTTAAATCTCTATTTGATTTGAAACTTCGCTGGAAACAATGCCCTAAATCTGGAATACAGTAATATTTGCACATAACTGCTTGGCGGCTGAAAAACGGGCACAGGTGCGACACTTTCCCAGGCGGGCCCTGCAAAAAGAGTCCCTCCACAACAAAAAATCCTGGGAATTAAATACTATCGGGTAATCTTGTGTTTTCCATGGGAACATGCTTGGACTAGGGAAGAACTTGCGAACTCAAAGGGAAGAAGAGGTCTGATGATTCATTAAATATCATTGATACAAAACCAAATTCCATCTATGGATAAATATACAAAAGTCTATAATTACACCTTTTTTATTATTTTTTTATTATTATTGATACTGATATTTCAATTTATTTACATGCATGGTAACGTCGAGAGAAATATCGGCATCAATAATAATAAAAAATATTGTGAGTACAATAGGTAATAATACTAATATTATTACCTATTGTACTCACGATAATTTATCAGGTTTAATCGTGAATCGTCGTGAAGTTCTAAAACTTCACGAAGATTTAAGATTAAACCTGATATGTTAATTAACAAGAGAGTTTTAATACATTAATGAAATTTCAATCAAGGAATCCAAACGCGTCATTTACTTCAGCGTAGCCATTTGTACATATAGATCACACTACGGATCAAATTCTTAGACAAAATAGCCGCTGTCAAACCTTCTTCAACAGTTCCATGTGATGAATCGGTAGCCATGACTTTTGTTTCCGTCCCATAATTAATTCTGACCTTTACCAGATGAAAGTAGGGTCATTAATCGTAGAATGTTACCAAATAGCTTGCTCTACTATTATTTGTAGCGAAATGAAAGACCCAGATTCGGTCATTGAGACGTTTATTGGAAAACGGACATTACGCAGTTTCAATTATGTGATATATTTTATCGAAATAATCATTTATTATCAATCTTCTAAAAGCTGACAATAGTTACGTAAACGACAATGAAACATCGGCCTATACAAAATCTATACTTAATCTATTAACTTGTTAAAGTTTATTAATGTAACGGTTGTACAATTCTGCCATTGTTGGTAAGAAGGGAGAAATGGAATAGCATTTTAAATTAACTAACTTAATTAAATTGATAAGATTTTATATGTATAAATACAAGCTGGCGCCAGCGACAACGTCGGCGTATTTTGTAATATAGATTATATTAAAAAAATCATTGAATACTATTATACTAATAACATAAAAATGACGGAACGAGTTAGTATGATTTTATCCGTAAAGAGTAAAGAAGATGGAGATATAATTTATAGAGGTATGTAAGGACCACGTTACTGTGGTTAATATTTCTCCCAGAAATAATGAGCCTAGGCTACGCCACCGTCATTTGTTTTTCCACAATTTTAAATATAAATAAGGGTATTTGTATTAACGGACAGTTCAAGGGATATTACATACTCAAAAGGTTCAAGCCTTATAAATATGATAAAATAATATACCAAGATGGGATAAGATATCAGCACGCCCATTCTTCCCCTATAGATAGATAGAGGAGAAACTACTAGGTACTATTAAGTCCAATAATGTAATAGGTCGAAAACCTGTCGCCATATCGGGCACATGTTCCAACTTCGGTTAGTGAAATTTCTACAGAAAATCCGAGTTTGTACACAGAAAATTATATTTATTTATTTTATGAAAAAAATATTTTGTGTAGAGAACAGCAAGATCTTTCTCCGTATTTGTTACTAACTGTTGCACACAACTTCGTTTGCGTGGAATTGTTGGCCTTTAATTCTCACACATACACAATGTGTGAGAATTGAAGGCCTTTTCCTATTTCGAAGTAGCATAGGTCATATTACATGTATAGTGTATTTTTTCAGGATAGAACCAATGTTCTATTTGGACTTCCGTTGATCCATTCTGGCCTGATTGAGTAACTAACATCAATATTTACTATTTGCATTTATAATATTCACTTGCATCACTTCGTAGTCTGTTGTGTATTTATACGCATTTCTTGATGCCTACCTATCACACAGATGGCGCTTTTCAGTAGACGATTAAGTTTTTTAAATCGCGCTATTGATATAATTTTGCGAAAACATATATGTATTCATCCGAAATCGTTCATTTGAGGAATAAAAATCATTAGGTACACGTACACGTATAAAAGCGACGATTATCTTTTATCATAAGGAAATCTGCGAGTTTGCATTCATGTACAGTAAAAAATATAAATTCAAAATAAAAATATAAATAAATAAGAAAATATTCATAGTAAAAAACAATAAAAATAAAGAAATAAATCGAATTCAATGATTCATCTAATGAACTTATATAAACAAGGCTCTTTTCCAATAAAATATTCATGAATTCGTATCAATTAAATCCCTCTTCTTGCACCGGCCCCGAAATCTATCTGAATTACAAATCGACACTTCTAGGACCTCTGTTACGGAATAAATGAGTCTAATTGGGAGCTCAGTACCTGGATAAACGAACTGTTTTCGACAATTCCGTAAGTGGAACTTTTTAGTAAGGGTATGATGTTAACTTTTTATTTGATCATAAATAATAGTACAAATGTGGAACAGTAGAAGATTTTTTTTTGAAAGGTGTGTTTGTATTTATTATGTCAGATTTCATTCTGTGGTTTATAGATAACTGAATACTTGGTAACTGAATTCTTCTCTCGAGAATTAAAGGCATGGCGATTGAAGACAAACACTTAGAATTTTTATCGCCTGACGTATCCAGAGCTCATAAACATACGGAGATAGGGTTTTACTTCCATGTCAGACATATGATTTTTTGAACTTTTTAATTTTCCTGAAAATTTTAATCAACACGGATTAGATATAGTGACAATGATGTACCTGATACAATGGCACACTTCTTCTTTTATCTTATAGTAAAGCTAACAAGCAGACAAATCTTCTGATAGCAAGCGATAACCGCTGATATAGCACCAACGGTGTCAATTGTGCGTTGCCACTTTGAGTCTGAGATGAAAAAACTCTTGCGTATGGGTTACTGACTACTTAATGGCATGGAATGAAGTGGTTGCACTTCTGATTTCCATTCTTGGATAATGATGACTTCAATATTTATCTCCTGTTACAGGTACATTTGGGTGACTACTGTACTATGGAGTACAATATGTACAGCTAATGAAGGAATGTTCGGGTCTAAATATCCAAATGGTAAGTATTTACTTAAATGTAGACGCAACTAGATATGACATTTGTTTTATTGACTTGTTTGCTTTGTTGACTGAAATTATGATGATGATATAATACTTATAAAGTTATATAATTTGTATTGGAATCTAATTTTAAAACTTTAATAGTGTCAAAATGCTAACATTATTACTTACTAGGTGTCGCCCGCGACTTCGTTTGCCTGAAAAACACGAACAAAGCTATCCCACGAGAACCGTACATATTTCCAGGATAAAAAGTGCTATTCTGAAGCCTATGTGTTATTCTGATGTATAACTTATATTACTGTAATTTTTCATCCAGATCAGTGCAGTAGTTTTTTTGTGAAAGGGTAACAAACATCCTCAAAAACTTTAGCATTTATAATATTGATAAGATAAGATAAGATAAGATTTGTACGGGACAATAATAAACAGTGCGTCGTGAGTATTCGGTTCAAATCTTATTAGTATTATAAATGCGAAAGTTTGTAGGGATCGATTTTTGTTACTCTTAGATGTAAAAAGTAATGGATGGCTCTGGACTAAACTTTACAGCTTATACAACATATTAACAGACTACTCTTTATCCACGTGGATGAAGTCCCGGGCGCCAACCAGTAAGTTATAATGGTAAAAGGCGACATCGCTGCTGCTAAACATTGGAGAAACTCCTATTTGATATCGGCGTTTAATCGCTACGCCGCAGAATCGTTGTTAATTTAATATTATAAAATATTTAATATTATAAAATTATTTTTATCAATAATATTATGTTAAATAAAATAAATAACGTGGAACGCAATTAGAATCTCCCAAAACGATCATAAAGTTCCCCGAAGTAAATAAACTCCTAAATTGGTTGAGTTTTCATTGTAACTTGTAATTTTCTGCTACATTTAGAGGCGCGTTTTAATTTGTAAAATGATTAAGACCTATTTGCTTTGGATAAATCCTTATGTTTCGTTTCATGGACGTTTAATCCTTGCTATATTTTAAGAAGATAAAAGTTATACGAGAAGTTTGCAAATATTTACTTCACTCTCCTAGTTAGGAAAATACTACTAGTATGCATAAAATTGAGAAAAGTTCTCCTAATTTTCATAGAAATAATAAATTGGAGGCTCACCTGATGGTAAATGATTGCCGCCACCTTATATAAGATCCAACGAATGCCTCTCAGTTACGTTACCTTTGAAAAAAAAATTAATTCTTTTCTTGAAGATTTCTAAATCTAACGGTTAGGAAATACCCTCTGAAAATGTATTTTATAGTGGAGTTGTGCGAGGCAAAAAATGACAACGGAATGATACTGTTATGGGTTTATATATTTAATAAGGTAATATAATATTTAATGTCGAATTATAAATATATCTTATGTTTAATTTTTGTAGTTTACACGGAATGGATAGGGGTATGTGAGAATTAGGGGGAGGCCTCTAACGTAAGACAACGTGACTGAAAAAATTGTTGCTGAAATTAAAAAAATATATTTTTTTACTAAAATCTTTTTTTTTATCTAAAATACTTTTATATTAATTATTATTTGTCAAACATGTGGTATCCAGTGATAAGTGTGAATAAAATATGGCCGTTGTGTTCGAAAAACAAAGACGTTTCGATTAGAGTTTTTGTCGAACTGACTTTGGTTCGAGTTCACGTAGTTCGTGCAAAAGAAACTTATAGAGGGTAGACGGAAAGGTTCGCTCACAAGTTTTCCACCCGCAATGCTTCAACTCATCCGTGATCATGGCACGTGAAACAGTGCCGAAATATCGTGTAGTAATTCCTGAAATGAACCATGGTAAGAACCCGTTAAATATTGGAAATACTGTTAGGACGACCGTGATAGTTTAAAAGTGTATAATTATCTCTTATAAATTATTAAGAAGTAATAATAAATTACTAATAACGTACTAGGCAGCTCATAAGAGCAGCGTAGGTAATCAAGTCATAATTTTCTTGATAGATTATTAAGATTTCTATTAGGGTGTCTAGATTGATGCTGTCTGATTGCTGTCGCCATTACGTCATTGCTTGTGAAGATCATAAGAGGAGAGCGAGGGTTAGCCAAGTCATCATATATTTGAAAGATTATTAAGATTTATTTCTACTAAAGTGTCTGAATTGATCGCCCTTACGTCATTGCTTGTAAAGCTCCTAAGAGGGTAGCGTAGGTAAAGCAAGTCATAATTGTCTTAATTGATAGAATATTAAGATTTCTAACAGGGTGTCTAGATTTTTGCTGTCTGATTTCTGTCGCCATTACGTCATAGCTTGTTAAACTCATAAGAAAGGAGCGTAGGTAAACCAAATCATCATTGTCTTAATTGATAGATTATTAGGATTTCTACTAGGGTGCCTGGATTGATGCTGTCTGATATCTGTCGCTATTACGTTATTGTTTGTAACGCTCATAAGAGGAGAGCGTAGGTTAACTAAGTCATCATTGTCTTAAATGATAGATTAAGATTTCTACCAGGGTGCCTGGATTGATGCCGTCATATTTCTGTCGCAATTACGTCCTTACTTGTAAGTGTTTTTCGTGAAATGTGAAATGCAACATAAATGTAATTTTTGTCACCAATATAATCCTAGAAACGGCTGATCCAATTTCGTCTTCTACAGGCACGTCGCTCGTATTATGAGAAGTAAATAAGGGTACGTTTAATTTAGAAAAGTATGTGTTTTTATAAAAACACTAACATAGCTGTCTTAATGTTTTCTCTGCTGAGCTTACCATATGAAGTAGAAGTGCTTAGATGTCATGTCCAATAAATAGTCGTTAAATGCCACTGTGTGAAGCAATAACTAATGCATTTGATTATGATCGACTTGTTGCATAATCTACAAGCACTTACAGATTGTTTTATAAATGGAAATGTCTCTTTTCAAGCTCAACAAGCGCTTTTTTGGTATGTGTATGTATATTTACTTACATTGGTTAAGACAGAAACTAAGTCCGCGGTCTGCAAATCTATACATATAATAGTTCTCTTCAAATTCATACATTGCCTTTTATAGATCTTAATAATATTTATTGTCACCTCGTTGTATAGTGGTACCGGTGTCGGTCTAACATGCACAAGATCCTGGGTTTGAATTCTAGGTCGAGCGAAAAATCTTAAATTTTTTTTTTTTAGATACAGTGCCTATAAAAATTCCCTACCCGGAATTACAATCTGTGACCAATATAGGGACAGCTTTGCCATCTGTCACACTGGACTTAATATA
>DVZW01000562.1:0-10026 GCA_018237805.1 Mesosemia grandis
GTTAAATTAAAATTTTAAAACTCTTACCTTGTACTGAAAATGGCGCGAATATCTATTTTTTTTTTAATTATCATGAACATTACAATTAATAATAGTACAAAATAGCATTACATTTTACATAATTGTTCGTATAATAATTATTTATTTTTCCTCACTGATACCTATTAAATACGGATACCGATTGTAAAATCTATTTTGTAATAATCTGCTATTGCAAGATTTTTCAATTAATTGAAAATAAAAATTAGGTTATCAATTTTAATCAAGTCAAAACTATTGTAATTATTAACAATATTTCACTTTCACCACATTCTTAAATCAACACGACTGAATTATTAAAAATGAAAATAGTTTTTTCATTGTCGAATAATTCAAACTTTTTGTAATTATTATTATTAATTTTATCTTCACTAGCATTCGTAACGTATGAATGATTGAAAACGCGGTTCTGTGGTCCACGAAATAAAAACAAACATGTACACAGCAAACACGTGTAAATTACTTTTAACGGTGCTTAAAAATATATAGAAAAGATTTATTTTTGTGTTCATTGGTTTGTACCAAAAATATGCAGTTGTAAAAAAAACACACATTTGCACAAAATGAACTTCCCTCCTATAAATAACTAGTGGAAGCTCGCAATCCAGTGTTAAAATTCATATTAAAATCATTCATAATAAACTTCGTTAATTATTGTTTTTTATTCCAAAAGTTTCTAGAATAAAAAGCAATATTATTATTTCGATGTTACTAAATGCTGTCTAGATTTAGTGGTTAGCCGTAACGTAAAGGTTGTTGGTTAGATTCCTAGGATTCTTTTCAGTTTTTTTATACAAAAGAGCAAACGAGCAGATAGATTTCCTGGTGGTAAGAGATAACCGTCGCCTATATACACCAAAGGTATTAAGGTTGCCAACATTGAGTCTGGGATGATGTTCTTTCGTAAGTGTACCGGCTACTTTTAAATTAATCAG
Organism: Mesosemia grandis; assembly: GCA_018237805.1. NCBI lineage: Eukaryota > Metazoa > Arthropoda > Insecta > Lepidoptera > Riodinidae > Mesosemia > Mesosemia grandis. Next base: position 975 of record DVZW01000562.1, read on the forward strand.
TTGTTTGATTTACGAAAGACTTCCTTTTAGGTGGAATTGGTTTGCTATCGATTTGGCGGTAGGGTTTCCACCTTTTAGCGGTAGCTATCCCTATAATTGCAAATATCACAAATATCCCAAAAATACTGACGTCTATATCCCAAAAATACTATATAAATTTATCCCAGTTAAATGGGTTGTAATGAAGAGTGAGCTAAGTTCAATCACTGCTTATTAATTATAAAGCGTGGTCCCAAATGTCCCTTTCAGACAAATTATCCGGGTAAATTATGTTATGTAAGAATAACATATAACCTATCTATATAAACATAAAATATATTATATATAAATGTCGTTATTATTATAATATGGTACCTTTATTATTATTATAGTATTTGGTACTAGGGTATAAAGAGAGTCATAATATTCATTATGAAGAAAGAAACAGTTTAAGTTTTCAAATGTTAAATGCGGACCTATAATATTGTGTATTTGTAATGTACACCACTGCCTGCCCTTTCGGATATCATAGGCTTAACGATTAATTCATAAAGAGATCAATATAATTTATTTAGATAAGAGTAATTTCAAAGGATTTTATTTGATTGGAATAAAAATATATTATACACACATATTTGTATATATACATTCATATATACAAATATGTCTATATGATGTCGCGACGGAGACGTTCAAAGGTGTTGTCGGCATATCTTAGTATCCACACACTAGCTCTTGCTTTTGGTACTACTGTATGTTATAAAATATCTGGACTGCATATTAACGTCACGCCACGTAACCATCCCTGTAGACAAAATGGTCCGACCCGAGGCTAGAACTCGAAAACCTCTACATAGTAGCCGATAGTAGCCAATACACAGGCGATAATATTTAAAATGATGCAACCACCAATATGTACGTACCAACAATAGCGTTCCTAAGGAGGGTTGGTGACAGGCACGATCAGGCAGGCCCGTCGTAAAACTTTTTGCCAAACCCTACTGCAGCATGGAAAGTAATAGGATGCTAAATAATTAAAATTAGCAATCAGCCGTTATGGATCTAAGTTAAAACCCGTTGTCAACCCGTTTGTCCACTTATGGATAATTCCGGTCGATGGATTCAGCATTTTTCTTTCATTATGAATATACTTATGGTTAGGAGTTCCATACAACATAATTAACGATATCCTGATGTGGAATAGGATGACTCCATGGTCTACACTCGCAGATAATATACCTTTTTTGTGAGTGGAAGAATTTTTAAAATCGGTCCAGTAGTTTATGAGATTAGCGCGTTGAACCAAACAAACTCTTTAACTTCATATTAATATAGATTATTGTAATTATATATATTCCTCGCACTGTGTGATGTCCGATGATATAAAGGCTCGTGATGTCAGAGGTGGCAAGCCTGTCACCATGACATGCATATATTCCAATCCCAGGCAATAAAATTGGTTTAGAATATCTGAAAACCATTTTTGCGCCCGATCTGGGATTTGAACCCAGGACCTCATACATTTTACACCGATATCGGTGACCCTATGTCTACAAGGCGATAATTATTCGATAAGATGTCATTCTGGTAGCAAACCAAATATTTAATATTTTTATTATTATTTTCTTAGCCAATTTGCGTAATTAAGGCATAATAGATGTTGCGCTAGAACCCTTAATGTTTCTGGAATATAACATATCTTTGCTTACCCTCCAAAACGGAATAGCAAGCAAAGACGCTATGGCGGAAAGAATAAGTAAGGCGTGGTACTAATTTGGTAGAGCCGTCACAGATAAGAGGGGTAAAGCCACACCTCGCCAAAACTTCACTCGTCTCTTACAAGCTCTATGGCAGAAAGACAATTAACCTATTCTTTATGGGGCTCGCACCAACACTGTTGAAATTATAACACCATTATGACTTTTAAAATAAAATAAATGGATTTTATGAAGGATGAAACGTATGTGAAAGGAGTGCGTGTGAAGCTGACTTCTGATAGAGATGAATGAAAGAAAAGATAGAGATAAATGGACGAACGGCCTGATATTTTCAGTTTTTCGAAAAGATTGATTTATTGCCTCGGATTACATATCGCGCTAGTTGGCGATATGTTATTACAATAATGGGTACTATTCGGCACTGAGGAAGAACTCAGTGGTGTCCAATTTACAACTTAGTTCAAATGGCAACAGATAGAGTTTTGCAATGACTCGCTCGGATCCGTATCACCGCCTTACCTATTCCTGCCGCAATAACGTAAGTGCATGTCATTGTTGTGTTCCGATTTGGAGGGTAAGGTAGCCGGTAACCTTATGCAAGTGGCTAAACATCCCAGTAAAGCCAAGTGAGGTTGTCAAAAAAACTGCAGAAACTCCTTAAACCATTTTTTCACCCGAACTGGGAATTGAGTCCAGGACCTCATGCAACTTTTACCGACCCCAGCACCGCTATACTCAAGAGGCGATAAAACTCTGATATAAATTAAATTAAACGTTTTGAAACATTTTCCTGAAACTTTTGTTTTATAATTGTATCGTATTAACACAAAGATTTAACCTTGAATTAATAATTAATTAAATTACTATTTATAGTCATCAGGTATATGAGTTGTTTATCTTAGTAATAAATCTTTATCAACTGTGAAAAAAAGCCAGAATGCAAACCGCATCTGAAAAAATGTCAAAATGTCTCAACTAGGCAATTTGTCTAAGCTATACAACATTTTTTATAGCTAATTGAATGAATTATTGAATTTAATTCCGACCGCTGATTAAAGGATTTTACTTGTTCCGATCTTTTAAATTTATTACGTTCGTTCTTTTCAAATTTTTAAACTGTTCACACGATTACAATGAAGAAAAATGTATAATAAAAAAACAATATCGGGTATTTTCTGGTATAGAAAGAACAATTATATTAAACAAATACATTTTATATTACATGGATTAAGCATAATAAATAATTGTACCGAAATTCAATATAGCACAATGTTTATTTTTAAATTTACATACCTGAAAAAATATCACCAATTATGTGATTAGAAAGCTATTTGTCACATAAAATAAAATACATTTTAACAAATTTTAAAGTCACTTTTGATTATCTATGACGGAAAAAGCGCGGCAAAACATCCCAACGAAGAGGATACGAAACGGCAAACCGTAACGAAGTCAATACTCGACTAAAGGAGCAAACGATTTGCCCAGCGCCTCCAAAGGAAAATACGTAGATACTTTTTAATTTTATATTTCCAGTAAATTATTTTTATCCATAATATTTAACTTTTTTATATTTATAATTAATTATACACGTTCAAAACTTATTTTCTATGTAAAACTTAGACAACGTAATTAATTATTATCTTTGACGTAGGTACCAATAAAATAATAATCTTAGTAATTATATATTTTTAATTGAAAATTAATTATATAATTACATTCGTATTAAATATAATATATCATTTCTTTTTGGTGGATAGTCAGAGAAAATGAATTTCAGGTCCGCGCGTCACCATTGGAACAAAAATCCGTCACGACAGCTGGTGACATTTTTATTTGTGCTACATATATCTGCCTTTTACAACTGACTTCCTAAAGCGGGAGGTTTTAAATTCGACTATTTCTTTGTTTTTGTATGAATACAACGCGATTATTCCGTTAAATATTTATAAATTGATTTTAAAGAAATATTTTCCATACTTCTACTTGGTCGGTGTTCACATTAAATTTTGAGCGAGATCTGATTATTACTTCTTAAATTATCTGTAATAATACGTATCAGACTACATTAATGATTTTCTTATATAGAAGTCGGTCTTTGTTTTAGTGTATAAAAATAATTATAGTAGGTAATATAAATATTCACTGTGTGTATGAAATAAATGTTAACCTTTCGCGAAAGATCCTATTTCAATCAAATCCGAAAATTCTCTTTCAAGCATATTGTAGTCCCCCGGATGTAAGGATAATGGGGACATGCCATGTAAATCCTGTACAAGATTATATAGAATATATGGGAAGGTCTTTAATATTATTGCGTTAGACAAGAATTTATATAGTACTTATAATATTTATATTGTAAGTATAATATAAATATTATAATTAAATACTTTAAAAATATACAAGTTTTTTTTTATTATATCATAATAGTAACACGAAAAATAAAAACTTTGTACCACTTTTTACGAAAATACGGAGAAGTATGAAATTTGGCACAGTTAAAGTTTATGAATGTAATGAATGTTGAAACAGATGTGTTTAAATTGTGTTGTTCTGGCTGTTGATTCTATATGCTCTCCCAGAGATATCCGTCTCCTATGAACACCAAAGTTCTTAAAGGCACGTTGTCAACTTTGAGACCAGGATGCTTAAGTTTACCGGCTTTACCGTTCCCTCTCAATCAGAACATGACAATGACAACCAATAACGTAATGGCGGCAAGACTAAGTAAGTAGAAATTTCGTGGCCGTTTCCCGCTTTTAAAATTTGACAAATGACAGTTGCTATCGCCTGTGCCAAAAAAAAGTGATTGGTACCAATCCGAGTTGTCACAGTACCTTATGATCTAGCAGAGATGGTGGTGACACGTCTTACCTTCACGTTCCTCTAAAGAACTTCTTCCTATGGAATCCGTTCCAATACAGCCTAATATAAATTTACACAATACGAATAATAATGAGGACCTATGTCCTAAATACTCTTGTCACTTTCCACCTCTTTTCATAATTTTTCTCTTTTGTTCTCGCGTTATAGGTACATACACAACATCAAACCTGAGAGTCTAAAAGAGGCAGGCAGAGGTGTCTAAGTTACACCAACTCACGACTAAACAATAATATTCGCCCCATAATGATGGGATTACGTCCCGAAATAATGGGACGTAATCTCGTCGACTTATGGTTCGTTGCACAAGGTTAAATAAAACCTCGACACCTCTTTCTGTCTACTTGAGGCTCACAGGTTTGAAGTGGTTTTGGTATTGCATGATGTAGTAACAAATCGGAAAAAATAAATAAAAAAAAGATAACTACATGGTTTTGTAGTGACACAAGCCATTATTAAATACGAGAACAAAACCCCGCTTTTTTTCAATTTGCGGGCGCCATTTTGTAAATTTATACAGCACATGTCACTATCACAATTCTGAGGAATCCAACGACACCTCATATGTCAAAAATCGTCTAGCTGTCTATGGTCTAGGGTGTGCCAAAGAAACGGACATACAAACGCTCGAAAACCATAACTCTACTCCAGTCGAGAAAAAAAGGTGACAAGTTTTCTTAAATTAAAAAAAAAATTCGAAATCCTTCCGGATACTAAAAGAACTTATTCTGAGTTCGAATAAAAGAACTCACCAGGAATTTAAACCCGGAACTTTTGCATTAAGCCCATAAAGCTAACAACTACACCACAGATAATAAAATACACGTTTCATTCTATAAACTTTATTTTATATTTTAGAAAATTCACAGTAACAAAAATTAATAATCCGTGTAACAGCATTTATTTGCTACGATTCTTGAATACGCTTTGTCCAGATTCCCGAAACCTTTAATAAATGCTTGTTAATTTGATGTACTAGAAATGACTTTTTTAATAATCGAGTTTTTAAATAACGCTCGAATTATTTTGTATTAAATTACCAAATTTAATAAAATGATTTCCTATTTAGGCGCTAATAAAGTTGTCAATCGTATTTTCGTAATGTTTTTTCTAAATAGTTTTTCTTATTATGGAGGCACTTCACTTGGATTACAGTGGTATTTGGTCAAATATTTGATGTATTCTTAAATATCACAAATACTACATAATACTGATCCGGTGAAATTTCTCGATTTCTTTATTCAAAGCTTTTGGTGTATGATATCAGTATCATGCCTGGCTACGCCCCGGTGTACCGCAGTGACGGAGAATTTCTTTTGTGATGGCATATAGGTACACCGTACGGTCTCACTTAAAAGAATTGATTTTCGTTTCTAGTCCATGCGCCTGCGCAGGTAGAAAAACTGCACTGGTCTGTTCCTACAGTCCGTTGTAACTGCGAAGGCATATCTGCACAGGTAAACCTCTCCGAAGACCGGAGCGTGTATAGTCTACGATATTCTGCCGCAATAAAGTCAATGTTTGTCATTGTTTTGTTCCGGATTGTAACGCCTTCAATTAAACAAGAAAACATTCCAGTCTCAGACTATTTTTGTATAAACTCGACGGTTATAGCATCATTTATCTGCCTTGTCTTGCCTTACCATATGATAATTAAAACAGTTCATTGATTGGTGAAAAACTATCGGGAACGATGTTGTACCGGCGTGGCAGGAAGGGGGTGTCTGGGAATAACACGGATGTCACAACCAAATGACCTTATTTTGGGCTAGATCATAGATCTTCCCCGTGTTGGTCCGGGCTTCGTGTGCATTTTAGGCTAAATACTTTCCTGTTAAGCATCTCGAAGAATTTTAACAAGTCACAATCATCGTGACTATTAGGTGGTAGAGTTCTGCGATGCCTCGCCCGTGTAACACCGCTTTATTATTCCTACCGCAATGTCAGTGCTTGCCACTGTCGTGTTCTAGTTTGGCTTGGTTTCTTACAATCTCTGGTCAGGAAAAAAAATGGATTAATTAGTTATACCTAATAGGACCGCCTGGGATGGGATTAGTGACTGATATCAAGAAAGGATTGCCACCTTTCATATCATAAGACTTAACTAGATATAAAACACTTAAAATAGTTTTTAATTTATTTTATTTTAAAAAATTCAACCTTTTTCGCTATTTTTATCTTTAAGGTTACACTAGGGGACTTAACATTATCGGTTAATCGTAGATGTACTAGTAGTTTCACCTCATCCTACTTCTTCCAAAGTAACGGGCGTGATAATATGATGTATAACCCGTTAGCTAGACGTCAGCTTAGCAACTAACCTGTATATAGAAGATCAAAGGCGTTTGATGAATGATTGATTGCGTATTTTATTTATACCAAAAATAATATTTTTCAGTCACAAATTTTAATATTTCAGAAAAATATTGGCTTGTTGATTCGCCTTATTTATCATAGGTACAAATTAACGGTTCAGTCTTAGCATATTTGCAATTTTAAGCCACAACGATAAACAGGGGTATTTATTAAGATTATTAAGAACATTTAATTAGGAAAAAAATGAAAATTAAGACAAATATGCCTCGTTGGCATAGCGGTATTTGTGTCGGTATAAGATGCATGAGTTACTGGGGTCGATTTCCAAGTCGGGCGAAAAGATGGTATAATGATCACTACCCAGGATTGGAATATGTGCCCGGTATGGCGACAGGTTTGCCACCTGTCATTTAATGCGTCTTTATATCTTCGGCTAGTTGTGGGTGTACCAGTACACATTAGCGCCGCTGATGTGTAATAGTTCACCTCTGTCTACTATAATGGACGCGATGTTATTTTTTAATTGTATCTGCTCGCCATTTGTCCCGAAAGGCAGGAGGACCACGTTCGTGCGATCCACGAATTCACCTCGTTGAAACGCGGATTATGATGAGCCTCGTCCCAGTCATAAGCTTTCCAACGAGATCGAAGGAAATTGAAAGAGGGTATTAAGGGAACAGCAATAAGCAATAAAATTCACAGACTTATGCCACTGGCCATCCTCTAGATAGATATTCTTAATCGCCTTCCACGGCAACATACTGTAATGTAACTTAAATCTATGCTGAATATAAATTTTAAATTATACTTGACGCCTACGCTCTGAGTCGGGCTGGAAGCTGACATTTGCATTTATGAGATTCATATAGGAAACATAGAAATAACTTTACTAGAATTTTAAATGGACATAATTTAAGCAACATGTAATTTGCACTTTCCATCGTCGGCACTCGGTGAAATACCACCATAATGACATTTTGAATAAAAGCACTTTTACTATTTCACATTATATGATGATATCTTAAACAGGTGAAATGGGTTGGCTAATAAATATAAAAATGTGAAATAATACAAATGCTTTTATACAAAATATCATAAACGACATGTCATTAAGAATATTTTCATTCGCACTATTTTTTATCGATTCACTACTTTAATGAAACGAAAGAAAAGTTGTGCCTCTCGGAACTTCCAAAAGAAATGACAACTTAAGCTATTGTAAGTTAAACTTGTTATTTATTTTAACGCCATCTATCATCACTAAATAGTACTAGGAAGTCGAATTTCTTATAGTTCAAAAATTCGAAATAGTTTAACAAGACCGACTTTGTCTATATCGTCAGCACAACAATTGTGTCGTGGGATCGAACTCACAGTAAAATATAAAAATCTTAACAAATTAATTCATAATAAACATAATAAAAAGATTTATATACACAAGACGGTCCTAGGGATGGAGTTGGAAATTCGGTCCACCTGATAGTCAATAAGCGTAACGTAACGAAACGGTGTTTACCCTCCCATGAAAATTTATCACTTCAAAAACATTCATTTGGAATGGAAGGTAAACCGAAGCTGACGAGAGAAGATAAGTTCTGGAAAGCAAAAAACATAAACCAGAAAGCGCGAGTTACGTTGCGTAACTCCGTACGAGCTTTTTCGAACATACCCAATGTTCGAAAAAGCTTGCAAGCAGATACTATGGAATACTCTGATCGACCAGGTTTGTAATACTGAAGTGAGGGAAAGAGTTAGTATGAAAGAAAATATCGTGTAAAATTGAAATATGCCATGCTTCGCCGGTTTGGTTATAAATATTGCCAAGAGATCGACTGAACAAACAGATATACAATGTGAATTTATGATTATTTTTATTTTTATTGAGGACGTCTTGTAAATCCCTTGAAGATTGTCAAAGTGGAGGGTTGGTGTCAGGCAGGCGGCCGACCGTAAAACATTTTGCTAAATTATACTGCAGCAGGACATGAAAAATAGAGATGAGTGAAAAAAGAGACGAGCGAAAGAAGAAAATGTCCTGCACTGGCCCTAAATAATGGGATAAGGGCAGAAGAGGAGTTAGAGTACGAGGATCGAAAGCACCGCCTTACTTAGCGAAACGAAAACGAAGTAATAGCGGGTGAGGCCACCGAGCACAC
>DVZW01000563.1:0-10025 GCA_018237805.1 Mesosemia grandis
CGTGCATCATGAAGATCATCCTAGTAATTAATAAATCAACAGACATCCTAGTAATTAATTTCTATAAAGATTGTTTAAGCTATAAGATGTAATCTTGAATTGAGTGTGGTAATGAATTGTTTGGAATTGTATAACTTACATATTACGTAAAAATTACTTGAACAAATAATTAACAACCGAATAAAATAAAATCGATAACACACTCGTACTTTATTGCCAATGTTTTTAAATCGTACCAATATTAATACTTAGCATATGAGCTAAATTAAAATAGTGAGTCTAACGTCGTATCCAATAATATTCCGCTTTTTTATTCTCAATTTTTCGATTTTTTTGAAAAATCTTAGCTGATTTTACAGGATCTGTTTGATACAAAATCGCGATAGGTTTGCACCTATTAAAAATACGTAACACTGGCTAGACATACACTAGCCAATGTTACGATAGTTTTAAGTACTGCATCAATGCGGTATATCACCTGGGAGAAGTTTGCCTCACAAAGATCACATTGGCGCTTCACTTCAAGTGTCGATGAGTTTGAAGAGAAGCGACTTCAAGATCTTGACGCTAAGCGCCAACTTCGTGAAACGCGACTAAAGCCCTCCTATTCATACACGATTCTACTGGTCAGTTTCTTTGTACTTCGTGCGATCGCACCTTTAAAACGAAATTTGGTTTGCCTACCTCATTCAAGAAATCACAGGCGTAATGCTATCACCACGTTTCTGAGCTAACCTTTAGGATACTTAGGGATATAAAAGAGAACATGTTTAGACATTCTTTTTCAGGCGTTAGTTGAGAAATCCATAGGTTGAAGACGAAATTGAATTATTTTACGAATATTCCGCGTAACATGTGCGACGCAATACAGCCGCTAAGATTTGCGAATGCAAAACCACAGGAAAACACAGCGTAACAACGTTTCATTTTGTCCCAGGAAACCTCAGGAGTTCACTGTAAACTACAAAAGCATGGTACAAAGAAGTTGCTTGAACTTTGTACTCTGCTTTCGCGTTGTACAGTCAACTTCTGAAGATGTGTTGAGGTGAAACGTGCGTAGAGTGTGTTTTTGTGTAGTTTTGCGGTCTCCATTCTTGGTGGCTATACTTGAGTTGTACATGTTATGCGTAATTTTTGCAAACAAGTTCAATTTCGTTTTGGTACTTTGTAATTATGCCGGTGGAAGATTGTCTAGGCAGTTTAAGTTATTTATTATATGTCATCCATTTAATATGGACTAGCGGCTCACAAGAGTCAACGCCTATTGGGGGAGCAAAGGCTAAATACATGCTCCAAAGGTTTGAGAGCTAGATCGCTCGCCACTCTATGACTCGGTCTACTCCTCTGAATGTAGCTAATATGTTAAGCAAGCAATCATCATATCTACTACACGACAGAGTTCTGTGATGACTAGCACGGACTGCCAAGTACCACCGCCTGGGTGCCACAACATCATCAGATCATAGCTGTCGTGTAGAAACAAGTGTACCACCTACTTTACGCTCTATACAGAAGTTTAGAGCGTAACGTAAGTGTCAAGTGTTGAAGGTTGATAAGTGTATATAGGCATCCTTTATTTCTGACCATTAGGAGTCCTGGCCCGTCTCCTTATTTGCCTTCATGTAAATACAAAAAATAAAACGCCAGACAAACGTATGGTCTGTTGTATCAAGCCAAACAAGCCTGCGTAAACGCATTGACGTGAACACGAGCATGTCTCGTATCTATGCGGACTATCAAGTTTGTTTTTGTTAAACAATCTACAGATGTAAAAGATTACTTTATACGTTTAATGGCCTTCAATAGAACCGTCGATTCGAAAGAGTTATTATTGTTCTTTTGATATAACATTAATTATAGCAAAATGTCTGTCTGTGATTTTAAAATAAATAGTTATTTTTTGATGATGATAAATATTTTAGAAAAAGTTTACACAGATGCCTGAATTATTTGATGAACATTGTGCTTTTCATACTTAATATATACTTTATCGGTAACAAGCAATTCTTAAGCAAACGAACAAAAAAACATGGCTTGCTGAACCCCAATTATTTTCATTTGCGGGCGCTATTTTGAAAATGTATACAGCTTATGTCACTACCACAATTCTGAATCCAACGACACCTCATATGTAAAAACCGTCCAGCGTATAGGATGTATCCTGTAGAGCGAGCCAAAGAAATAGACATACATACAGACGCTCGAAAAATAACTCTCCCTCACTCGGGTAAAAATGGAACCCATATTCGTCTCAACTTATATAAGGTTCTATCCATACCAAATGTCATTAAACTTATATAATAAATTTGTTAACGTAACAGGCAAACTGAGCTTCACATTTGAAGTATCGACAAGAACGGACAAAGAACTTTCTTTTTTAACTATGATAAAAAATTACATCTTAATTAAAATTCGTTTACAAATCATTAGTAAGCAAAAGGCACGCATTAGAAACCGAGTCGGCATTCAACTAAGCACATTATGATTGAACGAGCATCCTGTCAAATATAAGGCGTTTGTTTGTTCGACTGGCTTTGTAATCGATAAAGCTTTAGTCGGATTGTTCAAATGTTTGTGTAGAGATGACGTCTGTTTTAAAGTATAAACAACTGGATTTCGCACTCGACTTTCTATACATTGTATTAAACCATATCATACATTACAAAAAATTAAACAAAAAAAATCACACTATTTTTCTTCACTAGATTTTTTTATATATTATAAAGAAAAGCGAAAAAGCAGACGGATCTCCTGATAGTAAAAAATAACCGACGCCAAAGTTGTTAATGGTGCGTTACCAACGTTGAGTCAGGGAAGATGAGATACTTGCGTAAGTGCACCGGCTATTTTACTCTCCAAACCGGTTGAGGTGGGGACAATTGTTCAGAAACAAGTTATATTATAACAGCATCCTGATAAATATGAAAAGACCTTTGTCTGTTCGCCTCAGCTCGCTTTGTAATCGATAAGGCCGTAGTTAATTCAAATGTTTGTACAGAGGTGACGTCACGGGACCGCCCGGATGAGTCATTTCGACGAAAACAGGAAAACGATACGGTTTATATCGTTTACTCTGAATTTAAGATTAATTTTGTCGTAAAATTTGTTTTATTTATCCATACTAAATTATAAAAATAAAAACATTCACAATTTTCCTAGATAGGTAGAGTAGTAGGCAGGTAGCGGTGAAACTAGCCATTAGCGCTGGTGTGTAGGTACTAGTATACCGAAATTAGACAATGATATTAAGGTGTATTAAGTCCCATGAAAAGCACAGTAAACCATTTTTTTATTTGCCCAACCTGGTTATTGAACCCATGACCGTACATCTTACACTGATACTCCTTGTATCTATATTACGATTGTCTTTTTCTAGAAATAAAAAGATTGTACTGACGTATTCTCAAACATCCTCCCAATGTAAGTCTTACTACTGTTCTAAATGTGAAAGCATGTTTGTCTATTTGTTGCTCAATCACGCCAAAACTACTGGATGGATTTGGATGAAATTTGGTATACAGGTGACTAAAATTTGGAATAACATACAGGCTACTTCTTATTCGGATGAAATTTGCAGTTCCCGTGGGATAGCTTTGTTTGTGTTTTTCACGCGGACGAAGTCCCGGGGAACAGCTAGTTAGTAATAAAAATACATACATTTCTTCTTTACATCGAATATGTAATAAGGTGTTTATTTAGGGATTACCTCCCTGATTTCTATAATTACTAATTCAAAAACCTTCGATTTTATTTTGAATATGAATGTGTAAGTAGTGATGTATCTTCATCTTATCATATTGAAGCGGCATTAGATATGTTTAGCCATTCGGACATTTCCTTAAAATATGGAGTGTAAAATTATATTATTAGTGTTTCTAAGAATTTAGGAGATAACAGATGGATTCTAAGAAAATGAACTCAGATGTTATTGTTTACAAAATAATTCACGCGATCTGTATTTTACAAACCACTTTGTAACGTTCTTCATAAAGGGGTATTCATCTATATTTTTGTGTTTGTGCCCCCTTTTTTACCTTTTTAGTTGGTGGGTGGGTGGTTTAACTTTGTAGTGGGTGTACCAATTTTGACCATATTTTTTATATGTATTTCCAAGCTGGCACTTGTCAATCCCTGAAGTATGCAAAGAAACTAAAAAATTAAGTCGCTAATTTTTCCGCATGTATTTTTCCTTTATATACTTTTGTTATCACATCCGTGTATAATCTCATATTAACTATTGACTGCTGCATTGTAAATGTAAATAGGAATTTTAACGTCAGCCTTGACTAGATCCGTAAACGAATCCGTATCAATTACTGAATTGATTCAACAAAGTTACCAAGAATTTGCATTTTATGTAGGACCAGATACTTTCACCAATGAGAATAAGACATCGCCACAAAGGTTGAAGTTCCTTATAATTTAGTTTCCATCGTCGGCACTTAGTGAAATACACTCATTATTATGTTTTGATTAATAACACTTGTACTATTTCACTTTTATTTATTTAAAGCCTTTAACTATTTAAGGCATCATCAGGGTTATAGCCCCAAGTGTTATTAATCAAAACATAATGTTGAAGTTCTTTCTTTCCCACTTCAATGTCTGAAAGTAATCTTTGCGATTCCCTGGGTATATTTTGTATCGCACCACTCCACTAGTTTCCACAAAATAATTATTTTTATATACAAAAATAATAACCGACTTCCACATAAGAATATCATGAATGTAGTCTAACACTTATTACAGATAATAAGTACCAACTTTGTAATATAATAAGAATCATCAAAATTGGTTGACTACGCGTCTTGTAAAAAGAAAGCTGGCAGTCAATACGCAGTAGGATACATCCGTTAAAAAGTTATGAGGTAACAAACATAAAAAGATGCAGTCGAATTGATAACCTCTTCCCTTAGAAGTCGGTTTAAAAAGTAAGTGTGAGAAGGAGATAAAGAGATAAGATCTAGGACGTAAGATCCACAGCCGAAAACAAATATGGGACAGATAAATACGAAATTTCCATTTCAAATGTTTGTATTTGCGTATGTATAATGATAGCATTGATTTAATAATCATAAAAAGTGAGCATTGACGCAAATGCAAATAACAGCGTCGCTAGAAATCATATCCATTACCATCGGCTTTGCATTCGTGTGGACATTTAAGGTCGATTTTTCAATCGTTAGACATATTTTAAAACAGGTATAGCGAACGCGATGTTTATATTATTTATGAACGAGTTGGAACTTTGTAGTGGTAACATATATTTTAACACAGGAATATATCTGGAAGTGGTATGTAATTTAAGGACAGATTTTGCAATCGTAATATGTAAATAAACAGAGTATTGTCCCGTTAAAATATAGAGGATAGGTATTTGTTGTCTAGTTAACATTAAATTTATTGTTCTGTTAAAATATTTCTGACATATGACGAGAGAAAAAATGTTTAGACTAATTGTACAATTACCTCTCTTTTTCTACAAACAAATGTAGTTTGGTAGGAAAGATAGTAGTAACATACAATCTATACTTACTTATAAATGCGAAAGTTTCGATGGATGAATGTTTGTTAATCAATCAAGATAGAATTTGACATACAGATAGACTAGTTTGGAATAAAACAGGATTTTAATTCCGGAGAATTTTACGGCTCCCGTATGAGCTTAGCTTGTGTTTTTCATACGGACATAGTCGCGGGTGCCAGCTAGTGTTATATATTTTTTTTTAACTTTCTGTTTTTCCAATTTTGGAAAATTCAACATAAATACTTCAATTAACTAACACTAATATACACAACATAAATACTTCAATTAAATAATGTACATATTGTAAACGATTCTGATATTTCAGTCAATCGACAGTCTCGATGAGGCGAAATTGTCTCTCCATGACGACGATCCATGTTGGGTTGAAATATTACAATCAATAATAAATAGTGCAACATTATTATCCCGACCAAAAAAGTAAAAAATATCCGCGACGTCTTTAGTTTTAAAATCATATTTTGAAAACCTATATTTTATCAAGAAGGAATTGTGATGTAGGATAGAATTGCATGATCGTAACTGCATTCAATTGTACTTTAAGACGATGTGATTATACGTGAGTGCAATTAATTGTGACTTTACTTGCTAATTGGCACAAATAGCACAAAATACGTGAAATAAAAATGAAATGTGACTACACCAACAACCAGTGAGTATGTGTTAGTTCGAATCTATTCAAACATTTTTTATAGTTAGATTGTTAATATTGGTGCAATTTTTCTAGCTGTGCACGATACTCACCGACGTTGGAGTAGTAATTGTGAAGCGTATACAATGGATAGTCACCTAGTTTGAACAGGTAGGCAGAGAGAAGTACAGCATCAGGTCTCGACTCCATTTGTCCCGACACGGCTGGCCTCATGAGCGAATTAATTGAAAAATCTGTGGTGCTTTGTCCACACCATCCATTAACACTGCACAGCTTACACTCCTTTTGCATTGTCTCAATGTAAATATAAATATTCTAAACTCCGTTTTTTTTGTACTCGGTTTGTACTGGGCACTGATAAATCACATATAAAAATATCCATTTACATCAATACACACATCACAGAATATATCACAGCATTGTTCGTTCCCGTCTGCAATTTTATGTTGGGTTTGTATAACACTCCACTAAAACTATAAGTTTTTATTAAAATAATCCGGTCCCAATTGAAATAGCAACTGTAAATAGAAATCACGTCACGTTAAATATAATTTAACGCATTCACATCAATAACTTATAATTCACTGTGAATATAATTTCACGGTGAATTTTTGTAATCGCATGAACGAGGCAATTATGATCGGACAGGCGGTTTCAAAGGACGATCACAATACAACTGGTCGAAAAACTAGCGCAATTACCAGTTATCTCGTGATATGACGTAACGGCCCGAAAATAACGAGAAACGAATAAAATTCATAATAGTGATAAGAATCCGTTAAATTATAATATTAATAAAACATGCCACGATTTTCCGAATGTTAACAAATAATGTTTTAATTTGGTTATCATAAAACACTTCAATAATTTATGTCAATCTTTTGAGATTGCACGAAATAAAAAACACATTTTATCAAATGTTGATCATGGAAGCTTATGCAAGAATAAAATTAGATGGAACACGTGTTTCTTTATCACGGAATTATATAAATGATTATGCTAATTGCGACCAAAATATTGTAGTTGGTGTGTCAGCATGCTGCATTGCGGGTTCAGCGGCCAAAAGGTGCACCGTACAACGCCACCGAGCGTAATGCTGTTATTTCTTACGTAAACTATTTATTGTGCAATGTTTTTTATTGATCAAGCTAGTTTTGGATGATTCATAATATCAAATGACATAGTAAGTAGTAATCTTGCCTTCTCTACCATATTACATACTTTAAACATCTGTTTTATAACCGAGTGCTACTAAGAAGTTTGATCTAATAATATGTACCTACTATGATTATGTCATTACGCCAGATCCCTTGCTGGGTAAGCAGTGAGAACTAACTTCACTTCCCCGACATTCGGGACATCACGGGATTTATATAATCGGCTGATCGTGGCTAATACTAGTAAATACAAGTGCCACTGGTGTATACTAGATTCACCTCTTTTTACCCCTACGGAGATAATGGGTGTGATGATATTTATTTATTTTTATTTAAACAATCTTGCTTCTTCTATCATTTTGCATGCAAAACATAGAGGCATGCGTCTCAAATCAATTTATTTACCACGTTGGTATGTAGTAAATAAATTGATTGGAGATGCATATGGTCATTTCAAACGTCGTTTTATTAAATTATTATCTTCCGGAATTAATATGTATTCATTAGTTTATTTTTGTGTTTTTTTTTATTTTATTTTTCTTAAATGTTAAGTACAGTTCACATGTACACCGAGCCCTTATAGCATATTTATACAGATATTTTCCGATATTACCGATAAGTTAGCTGGAAGAAATCTCATTTCAGACATAAGCTCGCCTTTTGTACGTCATATGTATAATATTGTTAATATTAAATGTTATATCTTACTGTATTCGTACAATAAAGTATAATCTATACTAATATAAAGCTGAAAAGTTTGTTTCTAATTTAAGAAACTACTGGACCGATTTTAAAAGTAGCTGTTAATGAAATTCTTCGATAAATGAAAATAATAATATGAACTGTTTATTGAATTTGATATCTCTTTGCAGTACAAAATAGAGTTGCGTTCATGACGCATACATCATTCCACGACGACCTTGAAGCTATGTCAATAAATAACAAAACTACTTCGTATCGGTCGTAAAACGTAATGGACTTCAAATATCCACAGACATATTGATGAAGTACTGGTAGCTTTGACATACTTTAGAAAAAAAGGAATATAATAGTTTTAACATTGTGACAACAGATAAATTCAATAATTATTAATCATACTATCTTAATACTGTGACAGCGAAAATCAAGTTGTCTCTTGCCAATCTAGACGTCTAGACCTACTAATCAACCGACTCTACACATTATATACTGTTCAATAACTGTGTTAATAACACATAACTTAATTTATGGGGCCATCATCTATATACTAAGTGGGACGCCCGCAAAATTTCGAGTCTCTAACCGGCCAGTAACTATACTTGGCTCGGCTCTAATAAATTAATTCGTAACAAATTACATTATTTTTTTTATCTACTAAGCAGTAGACAGAGTTAGGTAAATTTCTACTTAGTTCACTTATGGCTAGCTATTATGATATGCTACTATTGTGGTATGTTGCAAGCCTATCATTAAATCAGGATTGAAAGCAGACAAATTTAAGACCAACAAAGTGATGGTTCTCCTGATGTTAAGATAATACATTTGCCTATAGACCAAGTATGCTGGTGCAATGGTATAACACAGGTGCGTTGCTAACCTTGACTGGAATGTTTAGATATTTACGTAAGTGTACCGGCTACCTTGCCTTCCAAACCGGAACACAATAATGACAAGCACCGACGTTATTACGGCAGAAATAGATAAGGCAGTAGTACCACTTGTAAAAAACTCGAAATTTTATCCATACGACAAAATCTAAAGCTTCTATAAGACGATACAATGAAAAATCGATAAAAAATTAGGATATACAAAGTGACACATTTATAAATTATTTTTATAACCATGTCCTGAAAAATGTATAAAAATATGTTCTGTAAGTGCACCATGTAGTAAGCAGAACGAGCGGTGCAAAACAGACTTCCGTTTATGACGGATCGTTCCCCGCCGACCTTGACGTTGTGTCAATAAATAACAGAATTGTTACGTGTCGGATTCTTTAACGTAATGGATTTCAAATATCTGTGGACAAACGATGAAGTATAAGCTATGACTTTTATGAACAAAGGAGCTTTAGCTAAAAAAGGGAAAACTCTGCTTTATTTATCTTCTGGTGATATAAAACTAACCTTTGTTACAATAAACTAAAACTCGGAGTTATAAAAATTCAAATGTAAAGTAAAGTAACCGACACACTTACGCAAGAGTCTAATCATCCCAGACTCAGGTTTGGCAGCACCTTTGGTGTGTAAAAGCGACGGATATCTTTTACCATCAGAAGAACCGTCTAATTGTATGCTTTCCTATAATATACAGAAAACTATGAAATATAGTGTGCATTCAAAGGCCATTTCATTCTTAAAGTGTAGAAACATAAATTATTTATCAAATATTTAGTATAAATTTGTAACTCACACAATTATTTAAATCTAATAGGTCTTGTGTTTAAATAATGAATACCGGTTCATAATTTACAGAATTACTAGATGCCCCGGCGAACTTCGTACCGCCATAGAATTATTAATGTTTTTCTCAAAATTAGGTTACACACCGGAAGCAGCGCCACCTATCGAGTCCAATTGTGAATCTGAATCGTTCTCGAATCCACTTGCACACACACAAAAACTTTTATCATAATCGGTCCAGCCGTTCAGAAGGAGTTCAGTGACATACGCACACATTTAACGTGCCCGGT
>DVZW01000564.1:0-10023 GCA_018237805.1 Mesosemia grandis
GGGCCGCTAGTATTATATATAGAGACGAGGCTTAACACGTGTCAAGTCAACGTTACTAAACTTTGTATGAACAACACCCTTCCACGAGTATGAACTCATTAACATTCATAGGTGTTACAGTAATTGTGTGTGAAATTATTTTTAGTGTTAATATTAAAGAGTTTTCACTCAAAATGTTCAATCAAAATTTTAATCAAAAGTTTTGTCCGCTGTATTCGTGAATTTTGGACTACCTTTTGGTTATAATATGATTGATGTTTTATATTATAAACGCATTGTTGAAAGTAATAAAGTTATTTTAAGTAAAAAAGATCGTAACGTTAAATTTTAAGTAATTCAAAACAACAGAGATCGTGTCTTTAAAAACAATAAGTTATTATGTATTTGGTATAAAGATCGTTTCCTAAAAAAATATAAAGTTATTTTAAGTACTAAATATTATATCATTGGACAATTTCATGTTAACGTAAATAAAAATATCAAAATATTTTGAGCATTTCATGAAATATAAAATAATTATTTTTAATAATAAAGATAGACCCGTAATACAATACGGGGTCGCCCGCGAAACTTCGCGTCTCTCTAACCGGGCAATTAAATTTTTCAACAAATTTACAGCTGGAGTTCTCCAAAATGAGACTAAAAGCATTTTTTTTGTCGGCAGCTATATAGAAAGACAAACAAGCAGACAAATCTTTTGATTTTAAGAGAAAACCGTTGCCTATACACTGCCTATGTATGTCACTTGCGTAGGTGTACCGCTCAAACCGGTACACGACAAAAAGCACAGACGTACAACCTAGTACATGAACAACTTTAAAATAAATATCATCACGCCCTTTATTCTCGAAGGATAAGACTACTATACGCCAGGGGATTTATTGATTCATATGCTTAGATACATAGGTAGATATGGAGTAATTATATTGTAAAAACACGACGTGTATGTAGCTATGTATACAATGTTTTCTATATCTTTTAAAAAGTACAGTCGAGCCCTCCAGAGAGCCTTCAATAGTTCATACCACCAATATGTCAAAATGCTTTATTAAATTTGTTACATGAATATGTAAATTGGCCCCAGGTGCAAGATGAGTCCGCCAGCGAAATTAAAGGTGTAAAAGTTCATGAGAAAATTGCGTCTAGACGGTTTTTGTACATTTATTTATATCATAGGGAGTAGTATAGTAATATCAGCCTATTTCTTGAGACACAGATTTACTCACTATTCGGCCGAACTATAATAATAAATTAGTCGTCGTATCCATTTAGTATTCGATTTTAAGGAAGATGTTTGTCTAACGGTAGAAGCTATTGTGCTGATATGTATGTATCACGCCAGATCTCTTGAGAGGACATCAAAGAGCACCGAGTACCACACATTATAAATTCACAAGAGTTTTTTATTGTTTCATTAAATTTTAAAGGGAACGGGTATTACCTTTGGAATGTGACAAATTTTGATAGACATCAACTAAATAAAATGTTTACGTTAAATCCTTTAATAAATTGTAATTAGAATCTCTTGTATAGTTTTATATTATTTTTATTAGTTTAAAAACATTTGCGCTTTTTATAGAATCGAGGCTATGTTATCTTTAGATTTAAATATTTTATAGTCACGCTAAATTTTATTTAACGTGCCCTTTACATTATAAAAAAATTGAACTTATATTTTTAAAATAATAAATTCAACGGTAACTTTGTTTTTGTTCATGTTCACGCCTCAACTAATCGACCTTTCAAATTTTTACTGAGAGCAAATATAATTCGACCGTTTGCTTTTTAATTTAAACCTAAACTGCTAACTTTTGTTACCTTTGAATGGAAATTTTATCTAAATAAAAAAACATTAAAACTAATTTAGTGAAAAAAGTCCCAGCGGAGAAATTTCAAATAGTTAATGAATAAAAGCAACCTCACTCATTTTCCACTGGTTCAAGAGCCAAACTTGTAAATAAATATGTATTCGTATTTGCACATTCGAAAACAGCTCTAATGATTTTAAGGAAATTTACAATACATCGATTTATAGAAATAAAATATCTATTTACTTCGTTATAACTTCTGGGAAATTTTGATTTCACCTAATTAGAGCAGTTAATATATATACATATGTATGTATATATAGGATGCCTCGGTGTGAGGGTAAAGCATGCGTAGAGTTTATTTTTATGTGGTTTTGCGTGAACAATTTTAGGTGGTTGTGCTGCTGCCACATGTTACGCGGACTTGTTGTCAAGTAATACAGTTTTGTCTTTGATCTATGTACATAGATTACACAAATTAACACGTTCACTGCGTCACAGTTTTCACACAATTGGTACTTGTGCGATGTGTTTATAGACGACGGTGTAGTTTTTGCTCACCAGAATGAAAGGTAAGTATACGTCAATTTGACCACAAGCCGCAGTGAATATGTTAATACAATTATTATAGTTTACTGTTATATTTACACCAGCTGTGCCGTAATATCGACCGCCTGCACTGTTACTTCGTTTTTCCTTATTTATGACTTTCTATTTATTGCTCTATGGTACAGTTACAAATGCTCTTTAGTAGCACAAGAGCATGTCATTAACGTACACATGCTCAAAAGTAGCATATATCGAAACATTGCACGTAACGTGCAATGTCTCAAATCGAATACGTTTGATTTTCAAGCATGCTACTTGGGGCATTGTTGGAAGAGGAAGGAAGCATGCTTTGTCAGTCTGGACAAGCTTGCTAATTGAGCATGCTAGTATAAAAAAGTACATTGTATAATATAAAATGGCGGAGGAGCATGTTAAACAAAACAAATGTGAACAGTTGAAGAACAGAGTATGCTTTTTAGCGATTTATTATCATGTCACTAAAGAACAGTTACACATATATTTTATGCTAGGCGTCAACCCATCGATATTACATGTATAAGCTGCAATGCCGATCAGTGGTCCCACTTTCTATACAAAGGATACTAAAATCCGTTCGATGCGATGCGACCGACCGGTGAACGCTTTCCTTAAAGCGTCGTATAGCGATGTCATATAATATAATATAACCTTCTTGCTATTTAATGAATGCTTATGAGTCGCGAGATTAACGTACAAACAAATTATTTCTACGTACTTCAAACAGATTCTTCGTCACTGAAACAGTTAATACGGATTTATTGCATTATTCGGTAAGACGTGATCAAAGACATCGATCTATACATTTTCATTATTACTTATATGGTCAGAATGCTCACGGTGCAGTTTTATTATCATTTATAAGCTACGAGACTATAACTACAGAACTACTGCTTCAGACCAGTTTCAGTGACAGTCAGACCATAATCCATGGAATTTGATTTAAATAAAAAGTGCTTAGTGAGAATCACGTACGTATGTTTAACAATGTTAGGATTATGCAACGATTTATATATAAATAAATAGGTACCGGCAGAAGTATTACAAGTTCACACCACTGGCACTAGTGTACACCCACGATTAGCCAATGATATTAAATACTATGAAGTGACAGATGGCTAGCTTGTCGCTATATCGGATATATACATTCTCGGAAAGTTAAGTTTTTAGAAAAACGCGACGATTTAAATTCCATCATACCAAAATCAATGGCTTCATGAAAAATTGTACATAGTTGAACTTGCTAAGGGAAAACAAAAAATCTATCAGGAAAACTTAATATTAGAACATAAAGTTCCAAATAGCACGTTGTTTTGCGTTAATGTTGTTAGAGTGTGCGAGTTAGCCCAATTAAAAGTTTAGATGCAGCGGTCGCTCGAAAGTCCATTAGGTGATAATTAGCGCTTGCGAGGAACACGTTTCATCGAGAGCATTCTCTTATAATATTCTCGTTATTGGCATCCATTTAAATTTTGATTGTTTATTTGAGATTTATAGAAATGGTATTTTAGAATGTTCTATTATAAGTACCTTGTTGGAACGGGCAAATATAGTAATTAGTAATGTAATTCCTATTTCTGTTTGTAGTCACAACCTAAATTGTACAATTTTTAGTTTGTATAACAACTGCAACATAAAATATGTATGTATTAAACATAATGTATATTGTATTAATTTTTATTATGATTTGTTGTCACTTGGTAAAACACTTAGCCATGGTATTTTGAGCGGGTTTGAGCCCACTTTTTTGAGCGGGTCTTTTCAGAATTCCTATCGATATAAAATAAATATTGAGTAAGTCTATTTGAAATAATAGCTTTTGAATTTTACTGGCAAAATGCGTTACTTCATATTCCGCTTTTGTTTTTATGAGCCAAGTGTCAGCTCAGTCAAATAATCTTGTATTACATTTACACATGTTATTTTGTAGCACGAGAGCATGTTAATATTGGACATGCTCTCAAACCGACCGCCGTTGATAGTTAAGGCGCGGGTGGATAATGGTGTTTTTTCTGGACAGAATTGCTGATGAGCATGCTAGTACCAAAGATGACTTTGTAGCATGCTAAATTAAAGCAAATGTGTTATTTTAAAGAGTATGCTAGTTTTAACTAGGCTTATAAGCGATTAATTAGCATCATCGATTAAGGAGCACGAGCGACTGTATCTTTAATATTTAAACTATCTGTAAATAAATTTGATTGGGAGAATATATAGTAAGATTAAAAACTGGCTATGTAACTGAAATTCCTCTGATATTGCGGTTATACATGGGCGGTGGCAATTATTTACCATCAGGTGAGCCTCCTATTCGTTTGCCCCCTTTCTACTATAAAATAGTTATTGTTTTTTGCCAACTTGATATACTCTACTCAGCTCTACCTTAAATATGTTTAGCATTAATTTAAACAAATTAAATTAGTTGTATCCTCCCTCGCTATCATTAACTACCGACATTATTCACAAAAAAGGGAAACTATTATTAAACTATAAGTACTGTACACAAGGCAACAGACCCATATTCTAGAAAAATAAATTTATAGCTTTGTTAGTAATATCTTCCAATAGGTCTCAATAGGTATCATATTTAAAATAAAATCATTGTGAGGTATTTATTAAATTAAATACCTGACAATGAAGTGGCAGTTTAGTGATCGCTGAGCAACTTGTTCTAAGCAAGCTAAACAACAAACTCCAGTTAAGTTGAGACGTATTTATTAAGTTAAACTAGCTGTGTAGTTAACGTTGTGAGTGGAGTTGAGAATTCCTTGCCGTGAACTTTTATTGACAGTCTTAAATTGGGGCTTCACTTACAATTTTGTCCGCCAATATGCAATTAAATTTATTTTTAAAAGAGGTCAATTTATAGTGTTAGACGTTCATGGCTGCAGTATTTCAGAGAACACTGGTCTTAAGCTTGAATGCAAGGAGGTGTAACAAATAAATTAAGAATTTATGTCAATCTTATCTATTTACTTGAATCCAATAATTCTTATAATGGGATTTACCTCTATCGAGTACATAAGTATTACGTTATTTCCATAAACTACGCGATATTATTGGCAATGTACGATTTGTGCTAGATATATAGTACTAAGTATAAACACTTATATTTTGCTCCCCTTTCACAATGTTAAATAGCGGCTCGTCAGAAATAGCGGTGCTTAAAAGGCTTCACACCTCTTATTACCGAATTCATTGAGAATGGTTCCATACGAAGTAAAAATTAGTGAAGCCACATCTTATACATATATACGCGAGGTCCTGGGTTCGGATCCCAGGTCGGACGAAAATGGTGGAATGAGTTTATTCTAATAAAAAAAAAACACTCCATGGAATTGAAATATGTGCCCGGAATGGCGACAGGTTTGCCACCTGTCACGTGATGGGACTTAATATCATTGGCTGGTCGTGGGTATACTAGCACATAGTAGCGCAGCTGGTATGTACTAGTGTCACCTCTGTCTACCCCTTAGGGGACAATAGCCGTGATGATATTTATTTTATTTATTTACAATGAGTTTAAATACAATCGTTGCTAAATTCTAACATGATTATTTATTATACATAATATATAAGCTCGATAAATAAACCTTTCCGAGTTGCCCTAGTAGAAACTTTAATTTTGGTGTCATGTGATTTGCCCAATAGATTACTCCTGATATCGAGGGTCTAATGATAATAATGATGGAAACATCGTTTCTGAAATAACCTACGGTTTTGATATTTTATATGCTTTGTATATTTTTTTGACGGTATTCATTTGTGAGGATATCCATAAAATGGTTGCTATGAAACGAAATAGTAACTTCCAATTTTAATTCTAATAGATTAGTGGATTATTTTTATCATCCATCAGAATTGTCGTCCCGGTCACTTTTCACACGGTAATCCCCTGCATACCGAATTTTGCCCCATAATCCATCAAGGGTCGGTACGCGTTGGATTTGTTGGTACCGACTACATATAAAAATATACTTAAATATTAGTCCACATATTATTCTCGTAGCATAATATTAAATGAATATATATCTCATCATAAATGACCAGCTCAGCAGAAGCACCATGGTAACAGCCATAGCTCCCATAGTTACCTTCTGAAATTGAAGACGCCGTGTGCGAGAAACATTTAAAAGAAATCGAAAAACGATATGGAGACGGTCACCGGTTATGCAGACGAACTTCAGGGAAGGCCTTTGAAACTTACCTTAGATGTGATATAATACTATATCCTTTACGCTTAGAAACGAAGCTACTTTGAACTAGTGCAAATATACCTCAACCTCCCAAAAAGAATGTCCGGTAGTAGGTATTAATCTTCTTCCATCGATTAGCCAATGATTTAAAACCCTATAATGTGATAGATGGTTAGTCTATCGCCATATTGGGCACATATTTTTCTGGGCATTTAAGTTTTTTATTAAAACTGAAAAATCACATTAAACTATTATTCACGACTAGGCAATTGGACCCAGTACCTCGTGTATCTTAAACCGATTATAACACTTAGCTATCCGAACGATGAATATTTTATTACTCAAAGTAATCGTTTTGTTATCGATCACTTATTACCGAAATCTGCTCAGTTGTTAGTTCGTTACCTACGGGCGTGAGTGAAACAACGACCCGTAGGCCACGCAGTCTGTATGGGCTTGACAGCAAACCGCGCGCCTATCATATTTTCGCAACATAAGCGATCTTGTCAAAACAGCCAGGCGTATCAAGCTTACCGAGCAATTTAACGGTAAACATAATAACCGACAGAAGGGCGGTAGCTATCGTTATAACTGGGAAATAAATAAAATTTTGCTTTGACCTGTTTAATACAAGCCCTTTGTCGTTAATATAACTCATTATTATTTTTATTATCCAAGTACAACATTTGTTTTTTTATATTATATTATAAGAAAGCTAACAAGCAGACGGGTCTCCTAATGATAAGAGGTAACCGTCGCATATATACACCAAAGGTGTAAATGGTGCGTTGCCACCAATCTTGTGTCCAGGATAATTTTCTTGCGAAAGTGTACCGGTTACTTTATTCCCCTAACTGGAAGACGATAGTGGCAAGCACCGGCGTTATTGCGGCAGGAATAAACTATGGTACCAATCCGGGCGAGTCATCGCAGAACTCTACCACATAGTAAAACTTGTATTTATTTCACGTGTTATACTTGTTATTTTATTGCTGCCAACTGGTTTCACAATACGCATCATCAGGGCAAGTGCATTAAAGACGTCCAGATAATGCGATAATTCGTGAAACCGTTTAGCTGTAATATTAAAATAACAAGAACAATTCGTGAAAAAAGTACAATTGTTTTACTCGCATAATAAACTTATTCATGGAAATTTATCAAATTCAATGTGTAAATTATATGCAATTTATTATTTATTAAAAATTATTCATTACATCCTATATAAATATAAATAGGCACAAATGAATTCGAAGAAGATTTGAAAATATATTAGTAGTAATATAATGTCTATACAAATTACTAATTTAAGGCTATTCGTTCAACTTCAGTCACGCGCAAACCGCAGTCACGCGAATGCGAAGACAGTGCATGAAAAGAGTTATGAATGTTGAGGAAGTGAAACGGGTGTGTCCGTATCGTAATGTTTGGTGCTCGGATACCCCGAGAAGGACTTGGCGTGATGTTATAATAATGTATATTCGAACACGTTTATTATACAGAAACAGCTATGTCTACAAGGCCATTATTTTACTTGCATATCAAACAGGGAATAATATTTTTTTAAATTTTATATTGTTTTTTTTCCTTTATTTAAACCCACGTTGTATTTTACTATCTTTATACTTTCCGAATGAAAACCTTGATTATTCGAGAATGAGTCTACAGCGGACCTTTGCAGTGAATTTGCGAAACAATTCCAGCCGTTATACAAAATACTCGGTAACGTGCTAACAAAGACATTCGGGGATGAGATAGTTGTTAATTTCTCGCTGAAAAATGCTTTTGGGATTCAATTTAACAAATTTAACTGTATTATAGCTTTTTTTGTTCATTTTAATTATAACGTGTATATGGATGTTTCTCCGTCCAGGCCATTTTTATCCGACTGAAGAATTTGCATTTTTTTGACACGCCCTTCAGCTTAAACAGCTGGATAGTTTTTGACGTATCAAAATGGCGCCCAAAACGAAAAAGAGGGATTTTGCAGTCGGCTATTTTGTTTTCGTGTTTAATGATTGCTTGTTAAATATGTAGTAGTAGAAATATGGTCTTGTTGGTTTATAGTGGTACTAGTGCCGGTATAGATGAAAATGGTTCTGGATTTAATGTTCGGGCCTAGACGATTGGTTTAATTAGTTCTTTAATTTTTATAAGACTTAATTGCCCAAAATAGAATATGTGCTCGATATGGCGTCCTAAAACCATTTAAATTTGTTTTGTAAAAAATATCTTGAAATAAATAAAAAAGACATCTCGACTTACGCTTTCTTAAGGCTATCGATAACTTTGCGTAGCGACTACGGCGTAGGTCAGCGCTTTTGTGCTACGCCTCAAAGATTTGACATTATATTTCAATATCAGCTAATTTTATAAAACGTTCCTTTGTGCTAGGCGTCCGACGCATCGCATTAAAATGATTTTAGTATTCTTTGTATAGAGAGTCATACAAGTGCGTCCACTAAGCCGCAATACCGATCAATGGACGCAATTGTATGACTTTCTATACAAAGAATACTAAAATCCGTTTGATGCGATGCGTCCGATGTATATGATACCGACGGGTGGACGCTTAGATTTGGTAGAACAAGGGCACACTTGCCAAAAATTGCGAAATGAGTTGAGTATGCAGAAATGCTTTTAAAGTTCCCTTTTAATTGGAGGGACTAAGATACTCATTTAATTCATAAAAAAACCGCCGGGCCGTCTTATTGACGCCTTTTTATTAGTATCTTGGCTCGGCATAGTCTCATTGGTCAGTTGTACCATCGCCGGGAAGAAAAAGAGTCGCCGTTAGGAGCGCTAAAGTCGTAAAGCTAAATATGTCCTTTAATATTTTTGATTTCTGAAGCGACAAGGCCATTTGTCACATTTATGCTTAGATTATCAATATAAGATTACATGGACACAATCGTTCAGACAGTTATGCCCTTGTACGTCCAAGATTTCTATAACTTCTTGGTCTTAAACTTAAATGTTTTTTTGTGCATGGACGTGAACCTCAAAAAAACGTTAATCAGGCTAAAAAGGCTGGACCAATTTACACTTCAGCAGAACACACCAGTATTATGAAAAATGCGAAGAAAAAGGATGATCAATTCACTGTTAAAGAAATGAACTTTGATTGATATGAAGATGTTATCTGATGACGTTAATCAGAACGTAAACAAGGTTGTTGATGGGTATACTTTTAAAATCCTATATACAATATCAATTAAGTTTATTAGAGATTCGGATATATATCTACCAATACAAGCGTAGCTACAATCAAACAATTGGATAGCAGCAAAAATTCGAACAGGGCGGCAGTGGTTATTTGTAACAAAAAAAGTATGAAATATATCATATTATACCATCTATACAACAAAAATTGACCAATCCCTAAACGAAAAAAGAAGATACGAATCGTCAATTGTCAAATATAGATCCAAAAA
>DVZW01000565.1:0-10020 GCA_018237805.1 Mesosemia grandis
GTAGAAGCAAATATCAAATATTAATAAATATTTATACTAATGTAGGTAATTAAAATAATTTATAGAATAAATAAAAATTGTTTTAAAACACATTTTTAACTATAAAGAGACACAACAGACACGGCCGCGCCACCAGTAGTGGATTAGTCTGGTTAAAAACAAATGGAGGACAAATAATACTAATGTATTAATTTTTAAACTACGAGTATATGGAGCCACAGCAGACACGGCCGTGGCTCAATATAGTTTAAATGAAAAGGAGGAAAAAGTTTGTCTTTTCAAAATTTGTCATAATTTGTATGGGTCTAGAAGATATTATATAATCTCGATGGTGAAGAAAGAACGTTTCGAGACCGAGGTCAAAGATTCAAATCTTATCGGTCGTGTATTTTTGATACTTTAATGGCTACAAGTTGGTTTTATGCGATCAGTGCAAAAAAGCTATCTGTTGATTAGCATTGTGATTATTGTTAAGAGTTTTCTGCATATAAACGATCGAATCTTACAAACATCACGATACATACACACATGTTTCGCATCCGTCATAAAAGTAGAGGTGTTACAGCTTACTGCATCCACGTTGAGCTTATGGTATTAAGTCCCATTATTGTAAAAGTATATCGCCAAATCAAAGGAACAAATCCCAGGCAATTTAAGCGAGTTTGCCGACAAATCTAATATGCCTCACCAGGGAATCAAACCTAAGACTCAGCGTTGTATAGCTAATACTACTCAGAGCTAATTATTTACGACTATAAAGTTAGAATAAACATAGGGGATATGGTACTCCATACATAGCTCAGTTAAGTTCATAAGAATCTTATACGTACTGTTTCATGAGATTCGTTCTTGGGCAGGCGTTGTTGATTTTATTATTATGAGTGATTTCACGGAGTCCTTCTTTCCAAACCTTGGCAAGCAGAGAAAAAGGCGGTGAACATGCATGCGTGCAACATATATTATTAATGCGATGCATATAAATATCTTTATAAGGCAGAATTATATAAGTAGGAGTGTAGATCGAGATAAAAAATAATTTATCCCCTTATTATTATCCTCACTAGTATAGTGAGCGGTTGTGTGTAATTTAGTATATTATTTCGGGGTCTCGGTCGACACTCTAAATATATTAAATATAGCTTTTTGTAACTTTATTATACATAAAAATGTAACTACATATTGTTTATTACATGATTATTTAATTGTCCGTTATATTACTGTATTTTTAGATTATAATTAGATTATCAAAATAGTTATATCAATGTTTCAAGTCAATCCGCCGACACCTCTTAGTTTTTAGAGAGCATTAACTCATAGCTGGATGCATTTTCATTTGTAAACGTTTAAATTAATATGTCTCTAATAGCAAACGCTTAAATGCATACTCCCAAACGTTGAAAGCTGTGTAGCATATATAAACAAACCGCGGGGCCCATCAATTAATTAACTGCGTAAACTCCACTGGATAAGCAAATAAACGTTTTGGTTTTCAATAGCTTTCAACATATTTAAAGTGATATTGGTCACAATTTAATTTGCAAACTTGCATACTAAATGTGTATAAATCAAGCAATATGTGGAATATACTCATGAGCGGCATTCTTTATTTCTATTAAATTTTGAATAGGTATGCCCAATAAGGTTTTACGAGAGCGAAAAATCATTCCTTCTATCTTATTTGTAGAGAAATTCTTGGTTTCTTAAATCATTTATTGATCGGAAATAAAAATATGAGAACTAATAAATATTTCATTGTTTATAATTCTTAAAGAATACTATGTATGATATCTGGGTAATGTGCTTCCAAAGGCTACCGTCAACTTCTAAAGATGCTTCGGTGACGATACGAATCGTATGTTAAGAGTGTTTTCGCACGTATTCCCCGGAATATCAATATATAGCAAATCAAAATAATTTAATTTTTTTCTTTAATTAGTGGGTTAACGCAACGTTAACTTTTATTCAATAACTTGTCTTTCATATTGATTTCACGTGGGTCTTAAATTGCGCAACTGCCCCAAGCGGATTACTTCAAAAGATAAAGTGATATCTCTGGAATAATATTATTGATCTCCCACTCATAAAACTACACATAAGAGATTTATTACACATATCAGCTTATCGTAAAGTAAGTTTATACTAGAAAAACTGTACACAAAGGTATTTCATTATCTGTAAGCTAACATCATATTTTACAAAAGAATTATTGGTTTCTAAACTTGTTTGTTTGTTTGTCGTTACTATTAAACCGTTTTTGACTCAAGTATGCATTTTTTTTTATATTATAGGAATGCAAACTGATGGTAAGAGACAACCGTCGTCTATATAAACCAAATGTGTTGGTAATGGTATGTTGCCAACCTTGAGTCTAGCTAGGATTATAGCACCTTTGCGTAAATGTACAGGCTAGTTAACCCTCCAAGTCCGGAACACGACAATGTTAAGCACTGGCGTTATAATTGCACATCTTTTTGTAATTTAATAATTAATTGGATTTATGAAGAATCTCATTAATAATATAAATGTGTGAGTTTGGATACGTTTATGTTTGTTACTTGATCAGAACGATTAAACGAAATAATGAAATTAGGCACATATATAGATTATAGTAATGGAATTACACATAGGTCACTAATTACCTCTGTATAATTATTAGTTCTCGTAGATAGACTTCGTTCGCAAAAATATACAAAAATAATGCTATGTAGAAAACTTGATTCTCATTGTAAAATGCTATCTCCCGGATCTTCAACAATACCACTTTCGATTTAAAAGGCACGGGTTATGAGTGCAATTTGTGTATTTTAATTATATGATAAGGAGAGAACATAAGCCCACAGAATTATAAATGATATTAAAAAAATATACTTTTAAGTGTGCACTTCAATCTAACTTATTGGTAATATTAATAATTTAATCGTCAACACAGACTACTTCATATCAAACATTGATTAACTTAACGTCCTTTGCGTATTATTAATTATTAGATAAAAAAGACACAACAGTTATCTTCACTATTTATAATATTAATTATTAAATAAAACAACTTTAAATTGGCTTGCTTCTTTCATTAAACCTAACTGATTGCATAATTTCCACAGAAATTAAAGATAATACGTGCATTACCTACAATTTATTAAATAACAATAATAATAAATAAAATGCATAATGTAAACAAGTTTACAGCGTAGTTAATTAAATTAATAAGTCACCGTCACCATGCATTAATAAATTATTAAATAACAACAATTATAAATAAAGAATATTCCTTAATGCATAATAGTTATTGATATTAAGAATTATTTAATAACAACAATAAAAAAAATATATGAAGCTTTCATGAAACAACATCGTTAGGCACCATCACCATGCGTAATTAATTATTAAATAACAACAATAATGATCATGCAATGAAACATAATTTAACTTACTGTTTCTTCAGGCATGTCATGGGACAGACGTTATTCGCCTTAACGTTATGTGTGATTTTTCGGAGACCGTCCAACCATACCTTTCAAAATATAAGGTTTATTCTAGATTATACGACTTAAGGGAAAGTGAGACACGGTCCAGTGAAAAACAGAAAAAGAAACGACACTAGTAGTGGTATTAACCATCCATTAATACCGCCCCATCTCTTGTTCTTGAAAATATAACACTTACCTGCCTGGCAGATATGCAAATTCTAAAGAACAACCAATGGACTCATGTCTCTCGGCTTGAGAAGTGGCAGTCGAAAAAATAATTTTTGCTTATGTCCCTATAATGTTCGACGCTAATAAACACACACCTTTAAAAGTGTTTTTTTTAAATTATAATGGAAGACAAACAAACAGACGGATCTCCTGATATTAAAAGATAACCGTCGCCTATAGACACCAAAAGTGTTAATTGTGCGATGCCAATCTTGAATGGGATGTTTAATGCTATGCTATCAATGCTTATTAAAATCGTAGTTTTTTTAAAATATGATATTGTTTTTTGTAAGTCAAAGTAAATAAAAATGGATTCAGTAGGTAGTAAACTTTCGAAGAAGAATAAAAAAAAACGTTTTCTTTCTTGCTTAAAGGTTAGAGGCATGAAAGAAAACGGATTATTTGTTACAGTATTACTTCAGTTATAAAGTCAAATTTGCATTTGTTTAATTTAGTACAAGAATATAGACAAAAGAATTAGAATAATGTTCCCACAGTACATCTACTTAGAAAATATATATTTCGGCGTTTGACCTTCGTGTCAAAGCCTGCTGAAAAATAAAAAATTAACATACCTTAGCTGTATTAGCATCAGGGCAAACAACATGTTGATAGTTGATGTTTATATAATCCGTGCCGCTGCATATCGTCAATGACTTGTCTTCTAAGGTGTCGCCGTGTTTCTTTTCGAGATTCGCGTTAAGTTTTGTATCCTGAAAGTAAAATTGTAGTTTGTTATTTAAGGATACAAAGAAGTTGAAATAATAGAAAAGTATGCCGTTACGTAATATTATGAATCCTGGACAAAAGTCTGGGAAAGTCGTTCTAAATTAACTCTCTTACTGAAAGGTCTTAAAAAAAGATAAATACAAGGCGACGTCACGGGTTGTGACGCCCATTAATTAGGTACTCTTCCGTGGTCTTAGCCTACATTATAAGAGAAAAATAATAAGAGTGTTTTTCGAAAATGTTTTTGTGTTGAAGGCAAAACTGGCAGACGAATCTCCTGAATTAAATAATCAATGATGCATTGCCAACCTTGTGATTGAATACTGAGATATTAACTCTCTATATTTAAAGTCTATTGCGTTATGACTATCACATTTCCAGATATTACGGGGAAAAATTTCAGAAACATGTATCTCAATGTTGAGCACGGTCGTCCAGTTTTCAAATTAAAAGTTAAAAACTCCAGACCTTACATAAATAGGTACAAAGAGAAATGAGGAAAAATCTTCAATTAGGTCTGACCTCACCCAACTTTGACCCCATTTCAAGCCCTGATTAGAGTTTTTTAGATTGTCGTTCTCTGTATACGTACAGGTAGGGAACACTGTAGGTACATACAATTGCACACATCATTATAATATTATCATGCTTACTCCATTGCGGGATCAGCACAAGAGACTGAGCGCCGTATATTACAATTCACAGACACGTTTCGCTTGTTCAACATTCATCACTATTTTCATGCACTCTAAACTCCACATTCATCAGCATCGGGATAGCAATACTTCGTCGTTTCTTAAAATACTCTTGAAAACTCCTTGACGGTCTAGGCTTTGTGGGAAGAATTAGTTAGTCCAAGCCCTAGTTGAAATAGACTAATTCCCTTTGTGCCAGGCAGCTCGTAAGAGGTGAGCAAAGGCTAAACAACGTCTCCATCTAGCTTGAATTGGTGGCATATAATTTTTTATATACACATTACGTATACATAGAAATACTAAATACATTTTATACGATTTTCGATACTCGGAAGCTTGTTAAGTTTATCGAGTAGTTTCTTAGTAAATATTTCATAAGAATTATTTTTCAATTTCAATTTAATCAAAATCAAATGTGTCTAAAAAATACAACGTACATGTTGTGGGTGCTTTTATTTTCAGTCTTTTAATAAATAAAACGTGATCGAATTTCCTGGGATAAGTTCGTGCCCGACATTGGCTGGCTTGATACCTGTTACAATAATAGAACGTTATGGCGTTGCCCAGACGTGGGTGCGTTAGTCAATTAGACACTACCTACCATCTTTATAGCTCATGATGATTGCACCTATTATTTAGACAGAAGGAATAAGAGCGACAGAAACGTTACAATCTTATACTAATGGAAGAGGTTTGATTATACTACGGTACTACTATTTTACTCATTTCTTAAAACTCTTTTACTTTACTCATTTCTGAAATCATAATGCCATTGATTGTCTTTGTCATTATGCTTTCGTTTACTGTAAGGTCGCTAACTTACAAAGACATTTAAAATTTCAACAAGACTATCAATGCAGTAAGTCTTTGATGGTTATAAGCATCGGTTCTCTCTTACCATCAGAAAAACCGCCTCTTTCTTCGACGGTAAAAATATTGAAAACAAATGTGAAGGGGATTCGGGCAAGAGACACAAAAACTCTATCACTAAATATATCTTTCATTATCATATAATATAAAATACACAGGTTATTTATGAATGTTACTTCAGCAAACACTACAAGAAAATAACTGAACAAACCTTCGGTACTCCACCAGATCTCACGTCGCTCACTTGGCAAAGTTCAATGACATCGCCATCCTGAAACAAAGCAAAGCAATTTTAGTAAGGTTTTTTTACATGCTCATAAATATATCAAGAATATCGTCAGATTTTCTCTAAGAGCTGATATCATTATAGCTATTTATATATTTTTAATGTTGACGTTTTCGTCGAAAATGCCATAATCTCACAAAATTATATTTTCGTTATTTAATTTGTTCAAGGCAGTACTAACGTATTTCGAAGAAATAAACGTCGAAACAGGTTAACTGTTTTACAGCACTTATACTATTTCACTACATTTATTTAGAGTCCAAAACCATCCGGTTTTGCTATTTCAAGCATCTAGCAAACTAAATTCAATTTAGTAAACTAAATTATAATTAATTATATTTTTAAATCATAATTAATTAATTAAATATTAATTTATAAAACAAAATTCAATTTAGTTGCGAAGCCATGAGGATGCTTTAAATAGCTAAACCGGTTGGTTTTAGACTAAATAAATTAAGTGAAATAGTACGTTTAGACTAAATAAATTATGTGAAACAATTAACAATGGAATTTCTCTAAGTGTCAACGATGAAAACTATAAATTACCTCAAAACAGGTCATATTTGACATTATTACTTATATGATTTACGCAATTTTTATTATCGATGTTAAGATGACGCGACAATTTAGGTTTAAAATTATATAATAATATAGATTAAAATCTATTAATTAAATACCGTAATCCCAGATATATTTCATCATTTAATAATTATCTCAAGATTTTTCCAATAAGAATATAATATAATGAACATTGTTTGATGTATCTCAAAAAGCTGATGTTAGACATTATTAATATTAATTTAAATTATTATTTTAATAATCAATTACATTTGAAATTAAAATTCTGAACCTTAGATATCGTCTTTATACTAAGGATTTTTCTAAAACATTCTTATTATATCATCACACCAGATTCCTCGCGGGGTAACCAAAGGGAACCGAGCGCCAAACATTACGACTCATACCCACCGGTTTGGCTTTTTTAACATTACTCATTTCATGCAATCTCGTCGGTTTCGGCGACTGTTGACTCCATCCAATGTGGTTAATATAATTCAAATGTGGTCTCCTGTGGTAACGGATTTTTTCTTATATGCATTTATTAAACACATAATGCCCGACTGCAAAAAAACAAGTCAACCCAGGGAGGGTTTTTTTTTTTTCCATTTGCAAAATTAATAAAGTTTATTCCATAAGGAGTTGTACTAAATTTAGTATGACATATTGTCCATAACCAGCGAACGATCTAATCTTCTTGTGATGACGTGTTTTTCAAATAAGATTACTATAAAAGTTCGGATTATAATCATAACACTCTAGGTTTCGCTGTCATACGACATTTCGAATTCTAATACCTAAAATGTTAAGTATAGTTAGGTAAGTGCTATTAAAAAATTTACCATGAATGCGTAATTTTCAACGTCTGTAATAACTAGACATTTCAGAAATAACGACTCTGCTATTAAAATAACTGAATCTCGGAGGCGTGTCTGCCCTAATATATTTGAAGTCATTTACACCGAATAGGGGTGTGCGCAGTAGACCTCCAATTTTGGGCGGCTAAAGTTCGTTGTCTTTGCTTTGATTTTTTCATTGACAGGTTCAAATAAATCGAAGGCGATATAGCAATGTTATAAATGAAAGAAAGAGATTCAACAGTCACCGAAACCTCCGAGAGTGCATGAAAAGAGTCATGAATGTCTGTGAAGCGATACGGGTGTGTCTGAATATCGTGATGATTGGTTGATTGATTGAGTATGATCACATTATTAACGAGCAAATGCTCAAAAGTGGCATGTCTAAAAAACATTGTTAGTAATGAGCATGCTAATTTTGAGCATGCTCTCAAATCGACTGCCATTTGATTTCCTAGCATGCTACACGAGGAAGGGGCGTGTTTTGGGGTTTGCTTGTATGCATGCTTTATTTATTGGTACATCGAATTTAAAATAAGCATACCTTTAACAAAAAAATGGAAACATTTGAAGAACATTCTCGTTTAGAGTATCCTTTTTAGCTTGCCACTTATAACCAGGTGTAACTGTACGATTACATCTTTGTTGCATATAACAACGATAATCTCTTACCGTCTAACTTAGAAGTTATACTTATGAATAAATTAAATTATCATTTAAAATAATTAAAGTTAAAGTGAATAACTAATTAAATTTTTATTATTTCTTAATTAATAATAAAGTATTTTTAGTTCCATGGTTGAAAAAAATGATTAATTGATTTTTGACGTCACTTCCGTAACATAAGTCTCAACGCGCCTAAAAATATAATTTTATAAACTATTAACCCAGTGGATCTTGGCTGACTACATGTCAATCAAATAATATTGAGCTCCTAACCATGAGTTGCCCCAGTTAAAGGATAAATACTTTGCGCTATCATCAACTCAACGGCAGGCGTACTAACAATGTTTATTCAACGGATTTGGCAGGGATCCAAACCGACTAAGGGTCGCTTCTTGCAATTATATTTTAAATATGTAGCTAAACTATGTGGCATGGTCCTATATAGTAAAAGTAGGTGATATGTGTTACCTCTGTTAAAAATTAAAAGCGATCGTTTTCTTTTAATACGTAAACATCCGGTTAAAAGCCGTTAACATGTCAGACTTAAAATCGAAGTATTGTAAGGTAATCGAATATATTTACAATCGCCTTGGTGTAACGGTGGGTACCGTTGTCGGTAAGTATGGATAAATTTATACCTACCGATAACGTTACCTACCTCTACCAAAGTGTGGGTTAAATTCAGGTAAAAAACAGGTCGTGCGAATTGCTTTTTTCAGTTCAGTTTTCTCAGTTTTGCTGAAAATCTTAACAGCCCGAGATTGGATGTTTTTTTAACAAACAAGAGGCTCACCTGATGGTAAGTGATTGCCACCGTTCATGTATAACCGCCACACCAGATGCGTTTCAGTAATGTTGCCAGCCTTTGAGAATGAAATAGGCTCTTTTCTTAAAGGTTCGTAAGTCGTTTAAAATGGCGCCCGATATGACGTCATGCTTGGACCTATCACATTATGAGACTTAATATTTCCGTCTAATCGTCGGTGTGCTACCGCCACTTAAAGTTGTACTAGCGTATCTACTAGTTTCACTCCTGTCTACTGCTTGCTTGATAACAATTTTAAAAATGATTGTCGGTGCAACGCATAATTCTAATCGCCTCTATGTAAGTGATAACCTCACTTAATTGGATGATTTTGGTGCCTTAAATTGGTTATTACATTATTTCAAAGCCATTAGTGAAGGAATGTATGGTGCTTATGCCTTGTAGCGTTAGTGTGGCCAGGGCCGACAACCTCATGCTATGTAGATATTATCGGGCGAGGTGAATGTCCATACTAATAATATTGTAAATTTAGAAGAATTTTTGTAGGTACTGAGAAAGGATTATGCCGAAGCATATGGGCATTGAGGTATCATTACGCTAACGATAAGTAAAAGTATAGGAGCACCCGCTCAAAGATGAGAACAGAGCTATGTGATTTATAAAATAGCATGCGATGGACCTGTTCCTAGTACTGATTTTTTTATTAGGCACTCCAAACTTCTCCGTGTTGGTTTCGTGTGAACTATATGCCAACTGCCTTCATGCCAGGCAGTTCGTAAAAGGCGAGTGACGGTAAAACATGTCACCAACACCGTGGAAACTAGGTGGTAAAGATCTGCAAGGACTCGCCCGGATTAATACCACCGCCTGCCTATTCCTGCCGCAATAAGTCAGTGCT
>DVZW01000566.1:0-10019 GCA_018237805.1 Mesosemia grandis
TTGAATCGATCAAGCTATCTTTCTTTATATGCTCCAGCCAGTCTTTGTCGTGTTTTGACATTCCAGTCTAATGTCACGATGCCATTCTGGCCTCATTTCTGCTCAGTTATCGCTTGAGATTTTGAAGCTGATCATGTCCCGCCTACACAAGTCTTTAAATGTGGTTTTATATGTGGTTGATTATTTTCTTTGCAGATACCATTCCTTGGTTCTCTGGATCCACTCAAATCCCTGCAGCTAGCAGAACTGTACCTCAAGGGCAACCCTTTGCTTAACAGGTTCAGTGACCATGACATCTACATAAGGTAAAAATGTTTGCACAATTATATAGGTGCCGTGACTTAAATAGTAGTGAAAATACTTGCCCTAGCTAAACTGTCTGGATGTAGTAGAAGTAACCTGGAGCCATAGTTTTTTAAAAGTGTCTTTTTCATTGAAACATACCATATCATAACAATTATGTAAGAAGATTTTTTGGAGCTATCATTTTTAAAATTTTTCTCAAATGTACTTACAATTAACTTTTTATTATTGAGGCTGATATTTCAACAGTTAAATAGATTGTAGTTTCACGATGATCAAAGTTAGGATTTTGTGACGTGACATAATATGACATTTAAAGTTTAAAATCATATTTTTATTTTGTTTAAATTCAATATTATCTGTAATGTGAATTACATAAATGGTTTGATATGGTATAATATAAGAAAGAATATTATGTTTTAATATATACTGGCTGGGTCTGGGCAACAAGGTGTATGGGTCATTGATAACTTTTCTGATATGAATAATTGTTAATATACTCTAGTTATTACAAGTATTGTAGTTAAAAATATAAAATATCTTTTGAAGAATAACAAAACAGAAAGGTTGCTGTCTCATGTTGGTAACCATTCATTTTTTTTTTCAACTAATGTGGTGGCCCCTTTTCTTGGAAAGCCTTCGTGCTGTAGTTCTCCCTTAAATCATCTCCTGTATTTTGTTAAAATAATACATACCGACATAATTCATATTGACTAAAAGATAGCAAAGTACTAGATTTTTTTAATATTTGTGTCTGTATCTGTGTTTTTAAGTCTAATACCTAATAAGCATCAGTTTTTGCTGTAGCAGTTATGTTCATCTGTTGTTTTAAAATCTAATATGAAACTTTTTTTTACTGAGCTATCTTTTTGTTAAAAAAATCATAGAAAAATATAAAAGCATGTCTGTAGATTGTTAACTAAAATATGATTGAATGCCCAATATTGCATACAAATATCTACTACACTGGTTAAATTTAAGAAAGAAGTTGGATTTTCTGAAGGGCATTTGATTGTCTATTAAGATACTAATTCATTCTTAAGCAGATTTAAAAGAAAATTTAATAAATAGCAACAAAAGTATTTTAGTTATCAGTCCATCATCCCCTATATAAAAACACTATACTTTTGTTTGTGTATATTGTAATCTGTTTATGAGCGTTTCAGAGAGCTTCTCATTTGTTGCCATGTTGTTTATTGTGTCCAGTGACGTCCGGAAGAAGTTTCCAAAACTGGTCAGATTGGTGAGTAATGTATACTTATATATTTGCCTTGTCTGGCAACTTTGATTTATATCACAGAAAAAAACACCAACATGCACCAATCCTTTTATGTTTTCATGTAATTATTTTTTAAATTGCATTATATCTATTAATACCTGGGGCTTTGGCATTAGATAATTTTTACCTATTAAGCTGAAACTGATGTTTTTGACTGCATAAACAATAACATTTTAGAATAGTTACATTTCCGACAGTTTGATGAAGTGACCTCCGTTCTGATGTAGTGACAAATTGTACTAAACTAAGGTAAAATTATATTGAATTCTGTCAAAACAGCAATTCTTATTTATTTATTTTTTTATTCTACACTACTGAAATTATCTACTAACTATATTTTATGCTGTTTTGACTTAACAAAATGTAATTTGTGACAATAGAATCAGAGCTTTTCTTACTCTTAGGAAGGAAGAGGACCTAATTTTACAATAATTGAAATTAAAACTTTTGTACTTACTTTTTTCCTACTTAAAATAAACTACCTGGAAGCATTGAAGTTACACATAATACTATAAAAGTAAAACATGTTATTACTTATAATATATAAATGGAAATACATATGTTAGATACATTCTCCTATTTTCTTTCTCTTATTTTCTTCCAAAGATATAATTATTACTTATTTTATAAATACAATATCTCCATGCACAGTCTATATCACTTATGTCCGCACACAATGGCGGAAGGCAATATGTTGTTGCAATCTTCAGCAGTGAGAAACCTACGAAAAACCGATACCTCTGAGGTAGTCCTTTGAAATGGGTTGTGGTGATCTCATACCATCAGACGTGCCTCATGTCTACTTACCCCATTACCTATAAAAAAACTAACTATTAAAAATTAAAAAAAAAATATTAATCATTCTCATATTATATCCTCATAATCATCAGATGTGCTGATAATATGAGTATAGTCTTGGGTATAATCTCTAAGTGGGGCTCCTGTTTTAAGCTTTTCTTTAAAAAATATGTTTGAATTGCCTGGAGTATAATGTGCCCTGTTTGATGATTGGTTTGTCACACAACAATAATGGGACCTAGCAGAGGTGTATCAATCTATATGTATGTGTGTAAATCTTGTAATTAAATAAATGGTTGTCATGAAATTAAAAAAAAAAAAGTCACTGTTTGTGGTCTATCTGGACATTTTATGGGTACATAGAAACATTTTTATATGCTATAACCTTCCTCAATTATCTAAGACAAAAATATTTTTTGAATTGAAACCAGTAGTTTCTGAAATTAGAGCATTTTAAACAAACAATATTTTCAGCTTTATAATATTTGTATAGATAAGATTTTGAACACATACTTTGTAATCTAGGATGGCGCAGAACTTCCACCGGCTATAGGCTTCGACGTGTCAGAAGATGTGGCCCTACCTCCCCGGCAGCAGTCGTTCCTAGTTGACCCGGCAGGTCAAGAACTTGTCAAGGAATTCCTTACGCAATACTTCGCCATATATGACGCTGACTCTCGTCAGCCACTTCTAGAAGCATATCATGATACAGCTACTATGTCTATGGCGGCGAATTACCTCACAAACGATAATAGAGGTGCGCCAAGTAATAGGTATGCATTCATAAATTCCTTTTTTTTGTGATAAATTGTTGATGAATGATGATCCATACTTATGTTAAGAGAGTTTATTTGTCATTCCATGCAAAAACTATATGATAGAAAAAATAATTTAAGCTGCCGCTGTCCCTAAAAATATATAAATGTTTTAGGTTGACATATTTCCACTTAAATTTATTCAAAACCGTTTTGTTGTTCAGTAGGTAAACAATTTGGCTTTTACATTTATAATATTTGTATTAGGGTTGGCAACTAAGAATAGGATTCTCAAGACTTCATCTTGTTTTTTTTTTTATACCATAGGTAAGCAAACAAGCAGATAGATCTCGATGGTAAGAGATAACCGTCGCCTATATACACCAAAGGTGCTAATGGTGCTGCCAACCTTGAGTCTGGGATGATAAGACTTGTAAGGATACCCGCTACTTAACCCTACCAACCGGAACACGACAATGGTAAACACTGGTATTATTGCGGCAGAAATAAGTAAGCCGGTGGTACTAATCCGGGCGAGTCCTCGCAGAACTCTACCACCTAGTAACTTCAAAAACCTTCGCTCGCCTTTTACGAGCTGCCTGGCAGGAAGACAGTTCTCCTATTTTACACACGAAGCCCGGACCAATTGTTTTGCAATTCGTACAAATTTTTTGAGTGCCACTCTAACGAGCGTGAACATTTACATGTTTTATTTCCAGAACATATTTGGTTGACTATCTTTGCTAAATAAATAGATAATATTTTTTTGACACAGGTTAAATTCATATATCTCTAATAGTAGAAACATAATAAGGATTAATGAGAGAGAGTCCAGAAGGAGATATTTGAGAAGTGGAAAGTTACATATTGTATCATTCCTCTCAGATCTACAAAAAACAAAACATGACTTACTTGGATTTGCAGTCGACTTACTTATTTTTACGGTATGTAAATTTTTGTTTCATCGTCCTTATATCTAAGTAACATTATCATAAATTAATAAAGTCGGTACCATGAAGATCATGACTGACAATTTGATCGCGTCTTGAAAGAAGGTGTAGCTATCAGTCGCCAAACTGGACTAGAGTGCATGAGAAATGTTATGAATGTCATGACATTTGGCACTCGGTTTCGCAGGGGATCTAGAGTGTAGATATAATAATAATAAACTTTATATCTCACCTGGTAGCCTATAGACCATAGGTGGTATATAAGTATTGGTAGTAATTACTGAAATGTATGAGATAACTATTACCTCTTGACACCAAAGCTAAAACTGTTTGTAATTTATAGTTTCCATTGTCGGCACTAGGTGAAGTTCCATTGTAAATTGTTTTATTGTACATTCGCTATTTAAAGCATCCTCAGGGCTACATCAATAGCCTAACCGGTTGCTTTTTAAACTCTAAATAATTACAGTGAAATAGTATTCTATAAAACAATTTGATGATTTTTTGGTGTTGAATTAATATAGCCATTGTTGTCTATTTCCATTTTTCAAACTTTTCTTGCACAATATTAAGTATCTTAATTTTACAATGGTGACAAATGAGTGCCTTTAAATTTTTTTTCACTGGCTATATTCCGCTGATTTGGATTTGGGAACAATCAACTTCTGTGGCAAATTTATATCTAAATAAAATTTGGTTCTAAGCAAAAAATATGTCCTTTAAGATCAGTTTTGCAGAGATTAATGATAAATTACTACGTAGTTGACAAAAATCTATTTATCACTAAATGTAAGGTAGTATGTGAATTGTGTATGATCCGCCTAAGTGCATTAATAATTTATATTTGTAAAAGGTTTGATTTGTTTGATTGTTGAAGGGTTTGTTATGAAAAATTTGCAAAGGCAAGTAAGTGTAATTATAATTATAATAATGATTGAAATTACACCTCAAATCAATCAAAATGTATTGTTAATGTATTATAGTGGCTAGGTGTAGCTGCTGTACTAATAGATTAGATTCCATATGTCGAGCTTAAATTTCATATTCGGTTGTGTATTTCTGTATAAGAACATGCAAAGTAGTAGAATTGGCTTGGCACAGTTGTACAGTGTTGAATAGTGTGCTACAGTTCTAATATCTATAAGCTTTTCTTTTAAGCTTGTTATAGACAGCAGGGGTGAAGGTATTTTCTTGGGTTTCTTATATTCACCTATTTTTCTTTTATTGCAGCCTGCAATGATAGTATTGACAATGAATGGAACATTCAAAGAGACACACTCAAATGGTACGCCGACGCGGTCTTTCCATCGTACCTTTGTCATTGTCCCTAACAGCAGCGGCGGCTTCTCCATTATCAATGACATGCTTTTCATCACAAACACAACTAAAGAACAGGTAAATAAATACAGATGTTTCTGTTAAATCACTTTACATTTTGCTTTCGTTGCGTACAGTCAACTCCTAAGGATGCAACAGCGAGTGTCGAGGTGAAACATACGTAGAGTGTATTTTTGCATATTTTGCAAGTTATGCAGAATCATATAT
This sequence comes from Mesosemia grandis, assembly GCA_018237805.1. Taxonomy (NCBI): domain Eukaryota; kingdom Metazoa; phylum Arthropoda; class Insecta; order Lepidoptera; family Riodinidae; genus Mesosemia; species Mesosemia grandis. The sequence continues at coordinate 5,631 of DVZW01000566.1, forward strand.
TTAGTTCCGTCTTTGAAATACAGATGTTGTATAGGTAAAAAACTTATGAGGGGGCCATCTCTCTTAAGTTTTTTACCTATACATGTGTAAGTGCCTTATTCACACACATTCAATATTTGAAATTCGAAATATAGGGTATGATTTGCAAAATCATAGCCGTTTACAATTTGAAAAGTCATGTAAAAATAAAATATTTTTTATTTATATTCTATACAAGCGGTAGTTAGTATCTTCGTCATTAGTATCATTCACAAATTAATCCCTTCCCTTTGAAAATATATGGGGGTTTGTCAAAGGGTTGGTTGCAAAAAAAAAAAAATTTCACAAAATATGAAGTCTATAAAAAAATTGCGAAGGAAAAAAATAGTATTATAACTATGAATGGAAAAATGTTTATCAATGTCATCTTTTATATAATAGATTACTATATAGAAGATGAATAGCAGCTTCTTTGTGTATTTTTTTTTATATCTTGCCCTAATATTATGTTTGCAAGACGTTATGTTTAGGAGAGTTTAGATGTTAGGTGTAAGTGTAGTATAATGATAGTAATCGACCCATTGGGACAGTAGTTTAGACTATTGTATGACAGTTCTGTGGATATGAGGCACCTCACATTATTACATTTGCAAAAGTTGACAATTAGGAGATATATAAGATAATCTGTTAATGTAGAATGTTTTCAGACATCAATCATATAATTTATTAAGGGTAATATCATATGTAGAAATAAATATTATCTCGTTATTACAACACAGTTTTATTTGTAAAAAAGTAAAAAGAAAAATCTAACAAATGAATGGTTGTGGTCAAAAAAAGCAAATTTTATACCAGGACATGACTTAGACATTTACTTTTGAGTTTATATCAATATGTTACTTATTATTTTATTTAACTGGACTGTTTGTGGCAAATGCAAACGTGCTGGTCCCAAAATAAAACAAAAATTATTTTAATTTGTTTGCAGGAGGACAAACTAACGGCAGGCAGTGCGCCAGTTGCCGCTACGCCCGCTCCCGCTCCCCCCGCGCCCGCCGCGGGCCCAACGGTTTCCGATGAACACAGAATGATGCTTAACATGCTCTGTCAGCAGACTGGCATGAATGAACACTGGAGTGTAAAGTAAGTTTTTCATATTATATATATATATTTTAAACTCCCTATAGATTCATGCTTGTGCCTCCACATACTTGTATTACTTTAAATAATATCAATTGGTCTTTGAGCTTTTATACCAAGTTTGATCTTTTGATCTATCATTGATGGCATTTATTTTTACACTGCTATACAACTTTTGTTGTAGCTGGCAAATATGATAAGCAAAGAAAGTACAACATAACTAGTGAGCACTAGACATCTTGTAGCTTGCCCCTGTACCCATATGTCTTAATGTAACAGGTTTTTATGCCTAATTACAACTACCACATACTTCTTATATTTATTAGTCAGAGTTGCAGTGCGGTATAAGTAAATAATGTTTGAACTAATTGTACAAAGGGTCAGATTTCCTCTTTGTTGGTCAGGAATATAATTTGTGTTTTAGTAGTCAGATACAGTAGCCGCTAGAACAAGGCACCCTGTACTTATTTGGTAATTTGTCCTGACGCCCTAACGTGGATAATTTCCCGAATACTCTACTTTACCTCTGCCTACCCCGAGTACTATTGCTGTACTACTACTGCACTAGTATTCACAATTAACCGATTATATTAAGTCCCATGATGTGATAGGTGTTTTCACCAAATCGGGCACATATTTAATCGCGGGTAGTTACATTTTTCATATCAACTGAAAAAATCTTTTTAAACCGATTTTGCCCGATTGGGCAACTAAACTCAGAACCTCGTGCATCTTTTACTGACACCGGTACAACTATTCCAACACTGCGATATAATATGTACTTGTATTATTTTAAATAATATCAATTGCACAGACAAGTACATAAAGTCATGCACCTTATTCCCAATAGAATTAAGTTGTAAGGTTTACAAACTTGCTAGTATGTTTGAATTTGTCCTCCAATTTTACCCTGCTGTTACTGTAAAACTGGTCTCAAGGTAATTTTTAGTTTTTATTCGGAGCTGAAGTATTTCAACTGTTTAATTCTTTCTTTGTCATTTTCTAATTCTTGAACAATACAACGATAATCAACTTCATTTTGTTTTAGTAAATTTAAAAGCCGGACACAACTAATTCTTTTCTTTTTACTCCTCTCAAGACGTGTCATGGGACTTGGAAACCTTGGACAGGACCTTGTGCATCTTATACCGATACCGGTATAGCTACGCCATTGAGGCAAAATTCTTATTAATCATATTATTTTCCTTTTAGTTGTCTACAAGAAACTGCTTGGGATTATCAACGAGCATTATTCATTTTCAACCAGCTGCATTCAGAAGGAAAAATACCACCGGACGCGTTTGTGAAGTGATTCTTTGGGGAGCTGGAGGTACCAACAAGATACTTTTTTATTGGAACAAAAAAGTGAAAATATAATTTCTTAATGAAGAAAGAAGATAATATTAAGAAGTCCAGCTTAACTTAGTTAATTTAGTTAGTATATGTAATCTTTTTAACCCTTCAATAGTCCTGTAAGACTAATGTGATTAGCTGGCTATAACACAATTTATACCAGTTTTTTTTATTGTCCTTTAGTCCAGGCGAAGGGTTAAAACCAATAGTGTTATTACTTATATTAAGTGGTGATACAGGTAATGTAATATTGGTATGAGTAATTTACAGTAAGCCATCTCTTATTTCTAAATATCAAAGATACGGCTTTACTGAAATGCTTGAGAATATTGAGATTGTGATCATGAGATCATCTTTATTTATCTTTCAACCATTACATGTCTATTAAATATAATATTGAAAGCATTATTGTTATTTAAAAAGGAGAATTTTGTTATAATTGACCCAAAATTCTAATTAAGTCTTTAACTACCTTATAAATAAAATAAAACTGTTTCTGAATCTATTTATTTACTCCTAATAAAGTCACAAAAGTACATCTAAAACCGTTAATATTATTTATAATTACATTGTTATTTCTAAAAAATGCAAAAATGTAGGGTAATTGTCCGTAAACAGTACTAATAATATTGTTCAAGGACCCAATACTTGATGCCGCTTTTCCTTTGTATCTAGTGGAAATTATTAAATAATTTGAATATGCTTAAAATGAATATTCATTATATGAAAAATTAAATAGGTCATAGAATTAATCTGTTTAATTATATCTGAGAATATATATTTGTAAACGGTAAATTAAATAGTAAAACTAACCTCATCTGATTTGTTTTATATTACGATTAAATTTATATCACTTTAAATTTTTACGAACTAAATGTATTGAGGTGATTCATATACTTTAAATTATTTGGGGTCTGTTTGAAATTATATATTCAGTTTACTTAGGAAATTATGTTACGAAGCAAAGACATTCCATTAAGTCAAATATGTCCAATATACGCATTAGTTTCTAGGAATACTAGAATATTTCAATTGCCCTAATGGAATTGTCCCAAAAAAACCCTTAAAGAAATGTTTGGAAGTTGTGCTATCGCCTTTTTTATTATGATTGTATACAGATGATAATCTCTTGACTAATGCTTACATGCGTTGTCAATATTCTGACAGTGATAGTTGTCTATGAATTGTAATATCATACCATATTTTGTCAAAACTACATCATATTTTGTAAAAATGGACTAACTATTAACTTAGTACTAGTTTTAATATAGGACTGATCATTTTATGTATTTTGGTTTTACCTCAATATAATTAAGTGACATATTTCTATTTTCTATATCCTTTGGTGATATGAACATTTTAAGCATATTTATATTTAAATGACAGATTTTATAAGAAATTCAAATTCAGATTGTAAACAAATTCACACTTTGCTATAACTTATATACATTTTAAAGCCTATTAGTAAAAGTTTTATAAGAATATAATAATTATTACTTTTACACACTTATAAGACTTTTATTTGGGCATTGAAACAAATAAAAAAGAGAGAAACATATGAGCCTCATATGTTATTTTGGTATAAAATTGTTATAACCTTAAGTAGGAGATTTATCTGTCTTCTATCTTCAGTCATATTATCTAAAAAAATACTTCTGATTGTGACTTGTTTGTACATTTGGGATTTTGAGTTGAAATTATATAAGCGTGTTCAAGTAAAATTGTCACTAAATATATATGATTATGATATTATTTATTTTGAGTATAGGATTTGATATAAGATCTTAAACATCTATCAAAATGCATTACAATAATAAGTTATTATTATTATGATATACAATAATAAGTAGTTATGCAAATATATATATTATTGTACTAATAATTTATATCCCAGCGTAATAATTTTATTCACATGTA
>DVZW01000567.1:0-10018 GCA_018237805.1 Mesosemia grandis
GCATTTTACCTTGAGTCTGGAATAAAAAGACATTTCAGTCAGTATTATTTACGGAATAGTTGATTATTTTACTTCCCGTGTTGGTTTGGGCCTCGTGTGTAGAATAGGCCAAATGCCTTCCAGCCAGGCAGCTTGTAAAAGGCAAGCGAAGGTTTTACGTATCGTGACTACTAGGTGGTAGAGGTCAGCGATGACTCGACAGGATTGATACCACTGCCTTACTAATTCCTGCCGCAATAATGTCAATGCTTGCCTTTGTCGTGTTTCGGTTGTAAGTAAAGTAGCCGTACAATTACACAAGAGTCTTATCATCCCAGACTCAAGGTTGACAACGCACCATTATCACCTTTGGTGTATATCGGCGATGCTAATATCTTACCATCAGGAAATCCATCTGCTATAAAATAAAAAAGTCTTTATATTTTACGTTCGGCTATTTTACCTTCCATTCCGCTACTCGACAATGGCAAGTACGTACATTATTGGGCCAGGAATAAGCAAGGCCATGGTACTATTCTAAGCGAGTCATTGCTGATTTTTACCACATAGTGAACCAACTACGTGGCTAATTTCTACACGGAGACTACGGCTTTTTTATTTATTTGAACTGTGTATTTAAAATTGTGATTACGACAAATGAAACAATTAGACGCCTTTGTAAATTAAAACAATGCTACGAAAATACGGCAACCCAAAAAATTACATGCAATAAATTAAATTATGAAAATCCTTTTACGTATTCATAACCAAGGTAACAAAGTATCGCGTCTGTGATGAAATAGCTGTGTGGGATACAACGAAGTACAGGATTAAAGTTTCAGGTCAGGCACATGTTTGAAGTTATTTTAAAAAAACTTTAAATTTTTTATAACAAATTATTGTTCTACTAAACCTTTAAAATAAAAAAATTATAAAATTTAAAAAAAAATTATTTTAGAGCGTTTTAAATTCGTAAACGTAAGAAACTGTTATAAAAAATATGTCATCACATCCATTATCCCCGAAGGGTTAGACAGAGGCGATACTAGTACACACTAGCAGCGCTATCCACGACTATCTGATGATATTAAGTCCCAATATGTGACATGTGGCAAACCTGTCGCTATACCGGGCACATATTTCAGTCCCGGGCAGTGAACTTAGAAACTGTTATTTTATACGTATTGGAGGCAGTAAATAAATATAAATAATAAATAAATATTTAAGATAGATTACATATTTTGATTTCACCTCAAACTATGCTAAAGCCAACGGTACCAATACGTAGAAATACATATACAAATACTGAAATAAATTTTAATAAATTCGTATATTCAAAATACCGACATCTATGTTTTTCACAAAATATCTGCTCCGTCGGGAATCGAACACAGGCTTCGTCGATTGGCGCAGTCAGGCAACGCCAGCCACTCAACCAAAGAGGCGGACAAGAAGTAGTTAAGATATATACCTGATGTATTTAAGTTACAACTTAGTGCACCTAATAAAAAAAACTGAATCGCATACTATATTTGCTATAGGTGGTAAGGTCAAATTGAAAATTTAAAAAACCCACTATGCAAAACGACTTGTTCGAATTCAACGAAACATCTAGGAACCACCGGAAGATAACTGACTTTCGAATGTAAAACATCGCATCGAAATCGGTCAATCGATTTGACAGCTACGATACCACAGAAAGACAGTCTGACACACACAAATACTACACATTGATATCAAAATATACGCGTATAACTACAAACGGGATATAGCACCCTTCTTCTCCGTCGGGGGTCAAAAATGAAAATAAATTTTGGAGTCCCAACGAGTAGCCACTTCATCTTAGTCCAGATTTATTATTGCCTCTGCGGTCTAAGCTAGATATCCAAAGCGAATTAAAATGTAACGTTTTAATGGTTCCATATACTCGTAAGTGGACTTAGGAAATCCCTTTAGATTTTTAGAGTTATAGAAGATATAAGAACGTCTTAATTCTTGGAAATTAATTGTTATCTGAAACATTTAAATGTATATCTTATTTTTTCTTGTATATAGAATAAAAAAATAAATATCGTTTCGCCCGTTATTCCTGAAGGAGTAAACAGAGGTGTCATTAGTACACACCATCGGCGCTAGTGTATACTAGTATGTAGTATACGACACGACGAGCCGATGATTAAATCCCATTATATGACAGTTGATAAACCTATCACCTTACTTCCAGTTTCGGGATTGTGATTTTTTCAGAAATTCTGAAAAAACTCTATGTACCATTTTTTCACCTGATAACGGCTTCAACCGTTTTAAATTTAGTACGCAGAGGGTTTCGAGGAAGATAAATCTAGCTATGTTTAATTTTAATTTCGCCCGCAAAACTTCGCGTCAATCTAACTGGCCAGTTTTTTCATCCTCGTTATTTTACTGCACATCTACGGTGGAGCTCTTCAAAATGAGATCATAACCGATTTTTTACGTGCAGCCATCGCCCCACATTCACTGGATAAAACTTAGCTTACGCTATTAATAAGTATATAAGATAGTACAAGCGTTATTTTATAATTAGACATTGATTTTATTTATGCCAGCATAAATAGTACGGACGTGACAAAGAAATATTTATACATGGAGGAGCTATACATGGAGAAGACAGGCTTTGTTGTTTCTTTAATTTTGAATTATCTCAAAGTATGTTAGAACAACATTTAGCGATGGCAATGGATTACCTCGGATTATTGTGATAAGTGGCTACCCCATCCTCAAAATTGCGTAGATTTTTTATATTACAGGAAAGCAAACAAGCTCTCTTGATGGTAAGAGACAACCGTCGCCTATATACACCAAAGGTGTTAATAGAGTCTGGGATGATAAGATTCTTGCGTAAGTGTACCGGGTGCTTTATTCTCCAGGATATGACAATGCCAAACATTGTCATTTTGCAGCAGGAATAAGAAAGGCGGAGGCTACCAATCTGGGCGAGTTGTTGCAGAACTCAGTAGCTAGTAATGTTTTTCAAAACTTTCATACATGTTTCTCTAGTTTCATGTCTGTATATTCGTATAATAGGTATCCTATAACGTTCTATTATTTGTTTTATCCTGTCGCGATTCGTCCTTTCCTACCCTCTTTTTCTTTCCGTCTCTCTCATTATGCTAATTATGGTAACAAAACATCACCCGTCACGTCGGTGTTTTCACGAGAATAATTCTCGGATAGCGAAAATGTGGTCTCTATCTACTATGAAACAATGGGCGTAATATAATAACATAATTCTCATATTTTGATCCGCTTACTTAATCTGAGAATTCTGCGTTAAGCTATCAAGGCGAACAGTGACCATAGAGGCAATAACCCAAAAATATGGATATTGAATAAACTTCAGCTAACCACCTGTTAAAACTATCTAATCTAGCCACAAGCCACCAAAATTTAATCATAACTTTCCTCGTAAGTTTTAAACAGTTGCACGTAGAAGGTATTTCGCGCACCGGATACAGATTTAAGAATATTTATGAGGTGGATAGTTGAGATTCCTTTACATCAGGGAAAAAAAATTGGGATTGTGGTGCATATTATTCGGATTTGGAATATTACAAGTTTTCAGAGAAACATCTACATTTCCTACTGCTTTTTTGGTTTGGTTTATTAAAGTGGCGCCAACGTGGACCGTGCTTCGCTTAAAACTGAGGTCCTCGGTTCGATTTTAAGATCGAGAGCACTTCTTTATTTTCAACTTATTTTGGACATTTGGCTTGTGTTAATTAACACAATGTCCAAAATCAACTGTACCTACTCAAAAAAATTACCTTTCACTATATCATCATACATTTTATTCCATTACAGGAAAGCAAACATGCAGATGGATCTCCCGATGGTAAAAAATAACCGTCGCCTATATATTGGTGCGTTGTCAACCTTGAGTCTGGGATCATAAGACTCTTACTTAAGTGTACCGGCTACTTTACCCTCCAAATCGGAAACCGACAATGGTAACCACTGGTATCATTGCGTCAGGAATAAGTAGGGTACATATCACATAAATAAGCGATAGTAACTACCTACACTTAAATATACCGTCCCATCCAAACCAACGATGTATAAAACGTTAGTTTGGATACGGCATGTAAATAAACGTCGAACAAAATACATTCATATTTGTTAGTAGGTAAGTATGATTTTTTATCAACCGCTGTTTTATTTCGTTCCATCACTGTTAAAAATGGCCACCTACCTGGTATTACATTTAATATTTTCTAAAAATCGAAAAATTGAAAATAAAAAAGTTTCCGTTTGAAACTTGAACCCTAACCCTAAGCTACAAAACATTGTACTACAAAGTTGTTAAATTTAATAGTTAATAGACAATGTAATTCAGTCATTTTACTAATTTTATTAATGCGGAAGTTTGTAATGATGGATATTATTTACTAATTCACGCAAAAACACACTTTATTCTGACGTATAAGCTATATTAAAATAATATAGCTTATACATCAGAATACCACATAGTATACTTTTAACCCCTACAAAATTTACGGTTTCCGTGGAATAGCTTTGTTCATATTTTTCACGCGTACAAAGTTGCGGGCGTCTACTAGTCTGTTCTAAAAGACAAATTATGATAATTTGTGTAATGGTAACTCCACTAGACCTAATTTTTAATTCTAATGTAAGTTGAAAAGCACATAAAAAGTTTAAATCCTCTTCACAGTGAGAGCAAAATTGACGTTTAAAAAGTACTTAGCAGTAATTTACTCGTAGTTCAAATGTCAGCGAAATCCACTTTTATCACAGAATGCTTGTCATATATATTTTTTTTCGAGTGTTAACCTGAATAATATTGTAAACGGTTTACATAAGAATGTTTAAATTGCGTAAAGGTAAACTTTCTGCCTAAATAAAATAAAACGAACATTATCAGGCATTTTAGCTTCAAAAGGGTAGGAAGTAGATTTGTATACAACATATTTCTAATCTTCTTATTACCACTCAAGGGACCTGGCTTGATAATATCATATTAATAAAATAAACTAGTAAATAAATATCTTCATGCCTCTTATCCCCAAGGAGTTAGGTAGGGGTGAAACAAGTACACACCGGTGGTGCTAATGTGTACTAGTATATACACGTTCTATCGGTCGATAAATACTTATGAAAAGTTTACATAGATAAATCAAGGATTTTGATTTTGATGTTGAGTTTTAATTCTTAAATACTTGAGCGTATTTTGCTATTCTTGATACCCAACACAGACATCAAGCGTTATAATATATAATTTTAATATAACTATTACTAAACAATTTTAATAGTAATTGCTAATCCTAGGTAATACTAGCGCATAATAGCGTCACTGGTGTGTACTAGTTTAACTTCTGCCCTTTCGGGGAAAAAAGACGTGATGATGAAGATATATATTATTATATTAAACAGGCAATACATGCAAACAAAATTACTCTTTGCTTTAATATAATATTAGTATCGATAACTCATAGAAATTGAATCAAAACTAAATTAAGGAAAAATAACTATAATTTCCTAGAGGAATTGGATGAATTTATGTTCTATAATTATGATTTTAGTGGATGTCACTAGTATACGGTTGATATAAAGCAGTTTTTTTTCAATTTTTTAAACAAATTTTGCGATCGGCTTGCCTCATATTACAGTAACGGGTCGTAAAACCATTTTCATAATTTTAACTGCAATAAGTTGTAGTTTAGACTCATTTATCTACCCTATTCGCACATATAGGCGTGATGATGTGTAAAAAAAATATTATACCTACTTACTATTATGGGTGTATATTAATATGTATGTGTGTGACATCTCCCATATTTCATTATTAACATCACTATAATTAATTCAATCCGCTTTCAAATAGACAGTGTAATTTTTAATTTAATCTTATGATATCGATAAAATTTGTCACTGAGAAACTGTCAAATAAACCGAAAAGAAAATTGGTCGACAAACATACAAGAAAATATTATAACTGTTTTGTTTTCGCTTGTTTATATAAAGTACAAACCAATTATAACTTAGCCATAAACCTATTTAGATTCTTAAAAATAATACAAAAAATATAAGAACATTTGTCTTCAAAATACTACATAAAAGAGTTAAGAATATCTTCCATCAAAGCTTCAGTGAAATCTCTGGTTTTACTATCGAACTCGCCCCAAAACTGGCTTAGTTTTATTAAGAGCTATAACGTTTTATTATACCCATTCTTTACTCTTTTGGTAGTTTATTAAGGATTACTTGGTAAAGAGTTGTAAATTACGTGCGACGATTATCAATTGACCGAGATTATCTTAATTATTTTTTACTTTTTAACCTCCGACGCCAAAACGAGAGGTGTCATAAGTTTAATTTTGAATGGACTATGTAATTGTAATAATTGCCGATACTTTTATCGACAGGCGTGAATGTTTACACAGCTGTGTAGGAATTACATGCTTATGTAAGAATAATATGTACTTATGTAAGAAGAGTTTTTTCAACTATTATGAAACCAAACAAGTAGAAGTAAAAAGTACAAGTAGAACTTCTGATAGTTAGAAGTAACCGTCACCTACATAATTACGTCAGATATCGTTTTCTATGCTTAGATTAACTGGTCTCATGCACGTGGAAAGAAACGACTCACAAAACAAAACGGATACACAATGTGAAAGTAGATATAATTCAACACCCTGGACGCCCATGACTGACTTATCTCGACCAAATTAGTCACGGCTTGAAATATAGTCAACTAAACCGAAGAGAGAGTATGAAAAGTCTTTTGAATTTTAAGTAAGTCGTGATGTATGTGGCACAGTTTTTTCTGTAGCAACAAGGAACCTAGTGTATTGTTGATATAATAACAGTTATTTATTGATTAGTTATATAGTAACAGTTATATATTGATGATATAATAACAGTTTATATTTCCAAAAATACTAAAGAATAACAATTTCGGTCGTAAACATGCAATTCTTTTCGAATGTCTTTTATATCTTGAAAATTGGCAAGAACTGGGTCCATAAATGTGCTGAGGAAAGTTTGTATTTCTTTTACTCTAACAAAACATAACCGAGTTTTCCTGTATCTTTATATAGTCAAAGTAAAACACATATAGTATAAAATAACTGTTATTATTTCATTTCACACGTTGAAATTCTTGTACATAATAATAATATATTTAGAGAGTTTTATAATAATAATCGAACTATTCGATTAACGGTTAAGTATATTGGCTATAACGCACGTTGAAATTCTTGTACGTAATAATAATAGATTTAAAGAGTGTTATAATAATAATCGACATATTCGATTCATGCGTAAGTAAAACCTTTGCACATGCTAGACGCGTTTGCACTAAATCTATACTAATATTATAAGCTCGAAGTGTTTGTTTTTTTGAACGCGCTAATCTCAGAAACTACTGGACTAATTATGAACATTTTTTTTATGTTGGATAGTCAGCTAAGCGAAAAAGGCTATAGGTTATAGAAATATTATTATGTACCACAGACGAAGCCGTGGTGGGCCACTAGTTTCAGTATTTAGTTGTAACTGCCGCAAGAATCTTTGGTTACTACTTTTGAGAATAATAGACTTGCAGATATACATATAAAATACATAAAATGTCAAAATAACATTTCAATTTTATACGACTTCCTAACGACCATGGAATGGAAAGCCATACCTGCAATACGAGTTGAGGTGTTGAAGTACTTGTGGAAAAAAAATCTTTTACACATAATTATGTAGGTTTTGCCTACGGTTTAACTGTCTACAAAATGTGATATTAGCATACCAATGAAAGCGTACCTAAAGGCAAATGGTAATTAATAACATTAAAATTGCTCAAATTATTTGTTCATCCGAAAATGATTGGTAATGCTCTTTTAATCTGTAAGAAATCAATCTAACCTAATCAAAACTTTTCAAAGTTAGTCGGTATCGTCTCTCAGCGTCGTGAAAAGTGAGATAATATGTAAAGCGGAAAATCTCTTTATCTCCAAGACTCGGATAATGGTATTTTGAGAGCGCTCAACGATAAGCCCTACGTTCTGCGTGATATTTGCCTTTGCGAAAAAATAATGCTGTAATATTAGCTTTGGTTTTCCTTCTAGTAATTTATTTTATATCAGAAACATATCAATGAGATAATGAATAAAAAAAGAAATGTTGTGTTAAATCGAATTCGACAAAATATATGTTGTCACTTATCAAACTCGTTTATGATATATAAACAAAAGAAAAATAGTATAAGTATAAACATATGTGTTTATGTGTTATTATGTAATATCATAGAACCTTTATTAAAATAGATTGAATTGGCTATTATATAGTTCACAGACAAAAATTGATCATGTTACAACAATTCCGCATAACATGACATGAGGTACAATCACCAAAAAATTGTAACAGAAAAACACACTACATGCACGTTTCACCTCGACACTAAGGCTATCCAGGAGTCCAGGTAAAACGAGTGTTTTTTTGTGGTTTTTCCATCACAATCATTGATGATGATTGATGTACATGTTATGTGGAACTATTGCAAAATAATCCCATTTCGTCTGATGTAATATAAAACAAGTGATTTAATTCAAAATATTATGATCACATAATCTCACTAGGTCTGTTGACCCCACAGCAGAGAGAAACCCGCCTCAATTATCATTATTTACACATATGTTTTGCTACCTCAACATTCATCACGTATTTTGTGGCTTTTCACTAAATTAATGAGCTATTAACATATCTATATCCTTATTTCTGGGAAAGTCCACAGACCTGGTGATGAGCCATTGTCATTTACATTTCATCAAAAAGATTTTGAAGGAAGGGGGAAATGGGTAGGCAATATAAAGTATGATAAAATCAGTATGGTAATTGGTATAAACTTAGGATTAGGTTAAAAATAGGTAGCATGGAGAAAGCAGCTTACCTCTGGATAATAAACTATTTACAATTAAAAATATACGCAACATTTATAGCTAGGCAACAGTCTTCGAAATTCAATCAAACAATCATAAAAGTGAAGTGTTAAAATAAATCCTTAGGTCCATTTATGGGCCATAACCACTCGACAGCTCTTTACGCCTACCAAAGTGTGCCATCAGCGTCAAATCCATCAATTGTTGAATAGCATCTATTTGCATAATGCCGTCCGTCAAAATGAAAGTCGAACCGTGAAACACGATTTGAATATTGGTTTTACATTTATCGTTCTTTTTTCTATTTAATACTATGCTTAATAGTCAGCTTTATCTGAAACTGTAAATCATATATTTATGATACAGAACAATAAGAGCACACTTAGGAACAAAGTTAATTTTGGGATTCATTAAAGAGGCCTTCGCCTCTTTTGGGATTAGGTCCCAGATTTAAATTCTTATTCAGAAGCTTCTCTAATTCTCAGTCTTAAGAAAAATGAAATAAACACCCCGAGATTGACATATACTTGATAGGCCTGTCTTCAGTCATGTTAAGAAATTTAATTATAGTAAGTTGATTAGAAATAAGTGCAATTCAATATTTTTGTAACTAAGTCAATATTCATGTGCGTTGCTAACCTTGAGTCTGAGATGATAAGACTTTTACGTAAGCAAATACGGCTACTTTGCCCTCCTAACCGCAACATTGTTAGGACAATGTTAAGCGGTGGTACCAATCCGGGTGATTCATCGTAGAATTCTACCACCAACCTTTATCGATTTTCTCGTAGACATTAGCAATTGTGGACTAACGGAGACGTCTCTGAATACACACATTTCTATGAAATAGACAAAAAGCTTATTTTTTGTAAAGAATAATTCTTTTAACAGACTTGCTTAGAAATTATAATCCATAATTAATTTATTTGAACTTTCGATTATTCAAGTGCGAAAATTTGCTCACAAAATCACAATATACATATATGAGGCTTATTACACACATTAAGTGCTTATACACACTCCAAATACGACTAACAGGACTTCGCCTTGTACATCTAATTGGACACGCATGTAAATAGCTATATAATTAGCATATCTGGAGCTCGTACCTA
>DVZW01000568.1:0-10017 GCA_018237805.1 Mesosemia grandis
ATTTAAATTACCTACTTTGTAGGAATTAAAATATAATTTTTGCTTGCACTGGCACTGACTCCAAAAATAACGGATTTTAAATTGTAAATAGGTAGATAATTTTGCATAATTACGTTAATTCTGTTAAATTTGTTCTATAATAAATCTTTGAAGAAATTAAATTTGGTTTTTTTTAAATATATTTTATTTTCCACTTTTTAGTTTAAATTTGTACTAATATACCGATTTGATTTTTTTATAGACTCGGTTAATAAAATTTATATGGGACTACCTTTGAAAAAAAGAATCATTAAAATCGATTTATAATTGGGGGAGTAATTGCGTAATATTCAAACATACACAATTAAATTAAATCAATTAAATAAAACCAATTAAATAAAACCATCTCTTTTTGAAGTCGGTTAATAAAATTTATATGGGACTGCCTTTGAAACATGACCCACATAACAACAAAAAAAGAATCATTAAAATTGGTTCATAATTGACGGAGTAATCGCGTAACATACATACAAAAAAAAAGAAAAGAAAAAAAACAAAGATACAAATTGAGAACCTCCTCCTTTTTGAAGTCTGTTAAAAACTAACTAGCGCACGTGACTACGTCGGCGTGAAAAACACCATAATTGTGTTATTCTGATGTATAAATTATATTACTGTAAAGTTTCATTCTGATCCATTAGGCAGTTTTTACGTGAAACTGTAACAAACATCCATCATAACAAATTTTCGCAATTGTAATATTAGTAAGATAACTTGTGTGAACTGTACATGAATGCGACCATAAAAAACTTATAATTAAAATGCAGAGCACACGATAAAGTTACGAAGATCAATGCATGACAATTAATGAAATTTAAACGACATAATATAAGGAGATTCAAATACGAGGTAGTAATTGTGTTTCCAGGAGTCAAAAACTTTAGATGCGATTACAAATATTTCAAAGACGCTGAAGGATGGTTGAAGCTGCACAGAATCCCAGCGGATTGGCACGAAGCTAGACTGACATGCCACTTAGAAGGTAACATTTTTAAATTTACTAATACTTACAATGGCTTTATTACAATAATGCATTATTATTATTATAACATCACGTCAGGACCTTTGCGGGATAAGCAGAGAGAACTCAGCGTAAAACATCACGACTCAAACACACCCGTTTCGCTTCCTCGACGTTCATAACTCTTTTCATTCATCCTCTTCGGCTTTGGTGACTCTTGACTTCACCTTGTCACCCCTGGTACCGGATTCCTTGAACTTTTGCATTGTATATATATTTCATCAGTCGTTCTTCCGACATTTTTTCAACATGCCCAAACCTGCGAAGCATGCCCTCTGTCATTTTTGCACCGACACTTTCTGTCAAACCCACTCTTTCTCTCACTTCTCTGTAACGAACGCGATCGGTGAGTCTGATCCCACAGATATTCTGTAGGGCTCTCATCTCGAACGTGTGGATGCTACTTTAAAGCACCTTCGAACATACCCAACTCTCGCTTCCATACAGCAACGTTGGAGTAAGCACGGAGTTGTGCAAAGTGAGCCACGATTTATGGCTTAAATTCTTGCTCTCCAGAAGCCTACCCTACTCCCCATTCACTATATTCTCTGTATTCACTCTACTCTCTAAATCGGTGGTTTACCTGCCATTCCTATTAAAAGCACATCCCAGCTGTACAATTTTATCTACTTGCTTTAATACTACATCATCTACCATTATCCTTACATCAGGTCTAATTGTTTCTCTATTAAATACTAAAACTTTAGTTTTATTCACGTTCATATTATGTAAGCCTCTTGTATGTTTATATCACAGACATACAAACAAATACACATTTTATTACTAAATACGTAAGTATTTGGCATAGCGGTACCGGTGTCGGTATGAAATGCATGAGTACCTGGTTCAATTGCCAAGTCGGGCAAAAGCTTTTTTAGAATATCAGTAAAATTTTTTTTTTTAAGAAACCGGTTTTCTTAGAATTGATCGCTGTTCGGGATTGATATGTGTGCCCGACATGGCAAATTGCCGGTCATATCATGGGACATAATATCATCGGCTAATCGTTGGTAATTATGTGTACTAGACACATTAGCACCACTGGTGTGTATTAGTTTCACATCTGCCTACACCTTCGAGGATGCTGGGCGTTATGATACTTATTTATTTATTTAAATAGATACGCATACCGGGAAGTGAATACGTAGCCGCTCACGAGGTACATCGACGACTTGGTAAACCTGTTATTGTGGTGATCTTCAGGGGGGGACCATGTCCACCAATGGACATAGTTTAGCTGTATATTGATGTATCTATTTTCACGCCCAAAAAAGCGTAAGCAACCACGTTTCTATGATCCAAAAAATTAACCTGTAGAAACGCCAACGTGAGGGGTGGTCAGCTTTATCATCGTCGTTAGCATTCCAAAGACAGGAACTGGAAGGGAATTTTGGAAAGGAAGGGAAAGAACAAACCATTTAATGTATAGAAAAACATTGCTTGCCGTCCTCTGTAGTATTGCTTAGTCACCTTTAAAGACACCCACGGTTAAGTAAGGGTTGAGGCATTATATCATCAATTATATATGCAAGTGTATATACATGGACCACTATGCAGTTCTTCTCCATGCATAGGTTCCAAGCTCGCATCTCCTTTGAACGACGGTATCAAGACAGCCATGAAGACACTTATGGATCAAGAGACTGATATGAAATGTGGAGTCTTTACTGGAATACACGCGACCTTTGCCAAGGGAATTTTCTCTTCAGTTGAAGGTAATTCCACTATATGTATATTTATTTACGCACAAGAAAGCAGAGGCGACGTCTCCCGATTAGAGTCAGATATTGCCACGCGCCATAAAAAAAATAACAGGGACGGTTCAAAGCATCCGTGCTTTGAACCGTCCCTGTTATTTTTTTTATTGCAATTGAACGATATTCTAACGGAAAGAGGTATCCTTAGCCCATATACATAAAATGTTTTAATGATGCGTTGCAAACCTTGATACTGAGATGTTATGTATCTAGAGTAAGTTTACCCTCCTCACCAAACACGACAACAAATGCTGTCGAATAACATGATTATAGGAAATAATAATTAACCACATCTTTTGTGATCTTGAAGTTATCCAACGTATAACACTTGTGTACCTAAATATGTTTAAATTTATCTCTTTGTAATGATCTACTGTATCTAATCTACACAAACTAATAACTAGCTTAACTTGACTTCAGTCTGTTAGGAAGGATATATTATTAAAAATGTTCTTTTATTCTTATTTTATTAGTTAAGAGAAAATAAGAGTTTAGTTATTTGTGCAAAATTTTTAGTTTTAGTTATGTGATTGCTTTGAAAGCATCTGCCATGGTGATACAATGGTGTGTAAACTGTCGTTTAAATCATCACCAAATGGTTTGGAGGAGTATATTTGAATAATGTGCATTTTGCATGAAAAGCGATAATTATAAATCGTTTAATTAAAGTGAATCGCGTGTATCCTCACGGCGTTTGTCTCATGAAGCGGTAGGCAGAGACTGCATATTTACAGTGTTGGATAGTAAGCCTCGTCGTCGTCATTAACACTATACTACTTTCTCCGTATACAATAGCAGTTAAATGTATGTACCACATTAGATCCCTTACGGGGTAAGCAGACCAAAATTAACAGGAGTTGGCGAGAGGTTTAATTTTTTAATCGTTTAAAATCTTAATACAAACTTTTTGAATGTTGCCGTTGTATCAGTACGTGCTATAATTTGAAGAACAACTCTCAATCTTTGATTTCAGGAGTTCCACTACGAGAAATTCCACATAAATGGGCTATTGGAGAACCTGACAATTTTAATAAGACAGAGAGCTGTATGTTACAAACTTCTGAAGGAGATTTTGCTGATGTTAACTGTGAAGACGCATATCCATACATGTGTTACAAAAAGGCATCGGAGGTCAATGTTCTTACAGAATGCGGAACTGTCGATCCGGGTATGTTGCATATATTTATCGATTAGGAGGGCAAACAATCAGATTGATCTCCTAGTGCATTGCCAACTAAGAGGCTAGAATGTGAATTCTATTGCGTAAATTTATCTCCGAATCAGAACATCACAAGAACGAGTACCGACTTTATCGAAGTAGAACATCACCACCAGTAGTAGCCACGACTATTGTAACTTTTTTAACCTTTGCTTGCCTCTTACACAGCCAGCAGGCAGACATATTTCCGGTTTTTACTCTAAGCCCGGAGAAACACGAGGCAAAAAATATAATTAATATGAAGCTAAAATTTTGATTTTTCCATTTGGACAGATTACACTCTGGACTCCAGAACTGGAAGATGCTACAAATTCCACCGTGTCCCTAAGACCTGGGCAAGAGCTTATATGACATGCTACTTGGAAGGAGGCTACTTGACTATTATTAACAGTGACACTGAAGCGGAGGTAACTTAAAAACAATATTTACTCCGCTGCTCCCCTCACCTGTCGAGAGTAAGCGCGTTAGTTGTAGAAATCATTATTTGTAACTTCCACCACTATATTTATTTCTGCCGCAATATCATCAGTGGTTCTCGTTGGCGTATTCCAGTTGCAGGATTTTCCTCCACTGGAACATTTAGTCTCTTACACAAAGCGACGCAAGGAGATCTGTCTGCTTGTTTACCTTGAGGAAGATAAAAAATCATAAACAGCAATTAATCTCAAACAACTTTTTGAAACTGTGATTTTAAACTTATAGCATCGCGAATCCTAACACACGCCGTAACCACGATAAAATCAAGTTAAATCGTGAATATCCTGTTTTATAAAAAATCGTGCCAGCATCTGAAACTGATAACCGATATTGCATTATAACAAACGTAGATTCACTTACTATTCTCCTACTCCTTATTATTTAACACTCTCGCATGGATGAGATGGTGACATGTTTTGATGTCTTCACACGGCTACGTTTCATACAAATTGCGATTTTCCTTCATGTTCTTCAGTTAAGCGTAATTCCAGTACGATTAAACTTTTTTTCTGGTTTAGGTCATAAAAGAAATTTTCAGTAGAAACCCTCACCAAGTTCTGGTAGGACATGTATATAAGGATAGTGTTTTTATTGGGGCCCACGACTGGAACGAGCACGGACAATTTCTGACTATTGAAGGTACGTATCTACTGGTTAGATTTGTTGGTGTTTATCTGTGTATCGTGACGGCCCAGCAAACTGGCGATTATCGCCAGACAACTACAGACAATACAGTACAAGTCGCTATCATCGTGACTACTGGGTGGTAGAGATTTGCTATGACTCGTCCCGGATCATTCATACGGATTTGTTCCACCGCGTTACTTATTCTTGCCACAATAATGCTAGTGCTTGGAGAGTATGGTCGCTGGTATATTTATGCAGAGGCCTTATCGTGGTTGTCTCTTACCATCCAAAGATCCGTCTACTTGTTTGCTTATATATGATATAGTAAATAACGTTCAAAATAGAGTGGCAACATTCGGAAAAAACTGACCGTATTACAAAGAGAAATATTTGTCGCGGTTAAAAAAGACGAACGACAAACTCATAAAGGCGAAACGGGAAGAAAATCTTATGTAAAATGTTACGAAGGGTAAATGTGTTTTATGAGAACTAAAGTGGCAGAGAGAGTAACTGGTTAATGCGACGAGAAACATATAAACCAGAAACCTCAGTATATAAACCAGAAACCTTCCAATATTTTTACCATTTCTTACTATCAAGCTAATTTTCCGTAAATAGCTTCATTTTGATGAGACGCCTAACTTTTTCTCCGGCTGAAATTCTTGATTGTAGTAGGCGTGATAAAATATGTTGATTTGAAGCTTCTGAAATCGTTATTACTGTGTAGGACAAATATTTTTTCGATTGATTTGGATAATTTTCTTAAGATTTAACAATTAAAAACCAGCGAGGCTAAACAAGTCGCTGTCATCTGACTTCCGATGAATTCTGCAATGATCGTGATGAGGTTTTTATTGTGCAATAGAGGTATCAATAGACAAATAAATACTAAAGCACAGTTAATAAACACCGAGACTCCGAGTGAACATTGGCTGCTCACGATAGGCGAATATACAGAAAAAACAGGAGAAAACAGTTTTATATGTTTCAGGTCAAACATTACAGGAAGCCGGATACGCCAAGTTCTCACAAGGTGAACCAAACAATATGATGTCGAGTGAATACTGCGGTAATGTATTTCGCACTGGATTGCTCAATGACGCTCCCTGCGAAATTACTTTGTCATTCATATGCGAAAAGAGTCCGGACAGTTTGTTATGTAAAAATGATTGAATGAAGGACTAAATTGATTTTTTATATTTAAGTTCACTTAGAATACAATAGTTTCAATGAACTGTGCGTTCAGTTTAAGTTCGCATAGTAAATGTAAGGTTTCAAAAAACACTCACATAAATTGAAATGTTAAAATACATCCTCTTACTTCAAGCTTAATGTTAGCTACTAATGGTTGCCAATAAGTCTAAACTCCAATGTATTATGTGAGCAACTGTGTGCCCTGGAACTCCTCATTGACAATATGAATATAAACAATTGAATAAAAACTTTTGAATTTTAGTTTTTTTTCTGCATTGGCGAAATTCGTAAAAACAAGGAAAAAATACATGTTAATTAGCAAACAGCATATCAAAGGAAACAAACAGAAATTGTTAATTTTTTATTATACTTTTTCTCAGTCTAGAATTCCAAAAACATTGTGATGAGTATAAAACATCACGCTCCGTCTATATGCCCTGAGGATGCGCAACCGGTAGGCTCTAAATATAAATAAAATGTGTAAACAAGCACAAGTGTTCTATACTCACCTTAACTATTGAAACGGAGTTTTACTGCCAACGATTCAGCATGCAAATTATATATGCAATTATATTAAATAATTTTAAAAACATTAATAATTATTATTTATTTCTGATTTACTGAATTTAAGAATGTTTATAGCACTGTGTGTAAATTATTTTACGCACGTATCCGTAACATAAGTG
The DNA here is from genome assembly GCA_018237805.1 of Mesosemia grandis. NCBI lineage: Eukaryota > Metazoa > Arthropoda > Insecta > Lepidoptera > Riodinidae > Mesosemia > Mesosemia grandis. The sequence continues at coordinate 7,021 of DVZW01000568.1, forward strand.
GATTATTTGCATATAAGTAGCGCCATCTGTTTTTAAATAGCTTACACTGCCGCTTTTTTCTCAATAACAGACGGCATTTCATAAAATATAAATAAAATATCTGTTTGACATAAGTGAATTTCATAATATTAATTTAATATCATATCATGTGCGTAGCACACATTTTCGTGACATAAATGATAATTTATACAAATATATGTATGTATCTTCATGCTTATGGACTCAGGACACCACATTTCGGCCCATGATTTCAATCTGTAGAAATCCCACTTAACGATAGTGAGCTTCGTCGCCACCATTAATATTTCAACCAGAGGCAAGGAAAGGGCAATAGTGTATACAAGGACAACTTTTGGTAAGAAAACGGACGGAATTTTCGAATCGGAGATTTCAGATTTTTCGCTTTACATACTTCAGAGATTAGAGGAACAGTATTTTTTTAACCTTTTTCATCATAAAGAATATTTCACGCGCTGTAAAAATTAAATAAAATATGTTTGGAAATGTGCCATAGTTATAGGTCTAAGAATTTCCTAAGAATACCCTAAGAATTTCGATTCACTTGAGGATGTGATTAAGCACTGAAAGACTATTATGATGATATATTTATTTATGTGCTGAAATCTTAGCACATTTTTTATAGCTTCTGATGTTGTTTTTGCTAGAATCGATTGGATTCTTTCTACGTAAAATTTATACTACGAAAATCTTATAACTTTACGAACACACTCCAAATTCAAACGTTGCTCATCCTCAATTTGATTGCACCTACTACGGTTTACAGACTCAGATTTTTTTCATAAGGAATCCAAATGCAGATGGATAGTGTCCAAATCGCAGCCTTCAAACTAAACAAACATATCTCCTGCTTATATTTCTATATTGGAACCACGGTACCCGACATTCGATATTCGTGCACTCACTTTGCACTCGATGCAATTATCTATATTATGTTATGTATACATACAAGACCAAAAGTGTATATCCTAAGTAATTGCCGTTGGGCTGGCAGTACCGGTGTGGTAGAGACATATGAAGTTTTGAGTTCACTTACCCAGCCGGGCAACTGGTCTAGTGAGTTTTCCCAGTTCATTCAACACAACAAATCAACTTAATTGTCATTGGATATTTGACCGATATGGTGCCAGAATTGACACCGGTTACATTATAAGATAAAACATCAACTCTGCCCTTCGGAGATAAACGTAGACATGAAGATATTCAATGTTTAATTTATTTATTACATTATGTAACGCTAGTTATGATATTTTTACTTATTAGTAATATTATTCTCTAAATGTTCTTATATTATTGAAATAATCGGATCGAGAAAACAAGCCTAAAATTAAAAGCTTATCAGAAATAAACTTATTGCAAACAACACATCCGCTATTATCAGTTATTAGTAATAACATCGCAAATGTTTTAAACAAATCATTAAATAGTAGTAAATTTTATTATCATTTCACTATGAAACTGCACCTAACCTTTATTTTCTAAGTACCAGATCTCAGATCAGAGTTGTTTTGATAAGGTCACTTAAGTTCAAGATTTACTTTTGTTTTGATAACGTCACTTAAGACTAGTTTGAACTGATATTCGATCGTTCCCAATAGCTTCAACAATTATATAATTATTAACAAAAAAAGTATGTTTATCGTCAATAGTCGTCATTGGACGAAACCTGTCGTAATATCCAATAAGCGCGACTGCTGCATTAAAAAAAAATGATGTCGCCCAATATCCCCGAATGGAAAATTAAACCACTACGCTCTATTATTTAGAATATTAGTAGAATTGAGAACCTGTTAAAATTACCGCGTCTATCACGTTATTATGGAATAGGGGATTCCATAATATTTTTAATAGTAGAAGATGGTTATTGTTTAACCATCCCACAACAAGATACAGCGTGGAACAAAAGTGTTACATGTATGCAATTTATTTTAATACTTTACATTATTAGAACCTTATACCAATATTGTGTCGACATGATGGCAAAAAAGATTTCTCAAAGATTAAATTATATTTCTCGGAATCTACAACAACTAAGGGCGATTACATCCATCTTAGATATATCTTAAACCAAGACGCTAATGTTGACGCATCAAATATGGTTCAACATATCATATTACCGTCATCTTTTACAGGTTCTCCGCTGTACCAATCCCAGGCAGTGAATTTTTACAGAAAGTATGAAAAAACTCAAAAAACTATTTTTAGTAAAGTTTGACCCTGGAATTGAACCCAGGACCTCTTGCCTCTTATACTGACACCGGTTGTATTATGCCAACGAGGCAAAAAAATCTACACTAATAATATAAAGCTGAGAGGTTATTTGTTTGTACGCCCTAATCTTAGAAACTACTGGACATATTTTAAAAAATATTTATGTATTGGGTCGTCCATTTAACGACGACAATTATAATATTTTTTAAAGCCTATAGCCTAGGCTATAAAAAATCCACGGGCGAAGCGGGCAGTCACTAGTTAAGTTATAAAATTTGAAAATAATGTTTTTAGGTTTACCTTCATACTACAAATTCAAAAGTTTAAAGTCATAACTGTGAGTGCTCAGATAATATTACGATCAAGTTTTGATTGGTTGACTAACGAGAGTATCTAATATTTTCTGCCAATGGTGGTCCGGGCTTCGTGTGAAGAACAAAACTTCTATGTAGCTCGTAAAAGGTAAGCGAAAGTTAAGCAAGTCTCAATCGTCGTGGATACTAAGTAGAGTAGTAGTACTAGTAGAGTTCAGCGATCACTCACCGTAGTACTAAATGTACTTAGTACTTATTACTGTCATAAAAAGATTTCAATGCGATGTTTGAAATTTTGTAAATTTAAAAACATTTTTGTAATTTTTTATTGCTCTTAATTTCTAATGTGTATTCTTTTTCTATGGGCAATTGATCCGCCTCTCATTACCACAGCTGCAACTTCTGTACGCCAGAATCAACAGCGGCAACCTCGTGATGACACTGAGCTATGAAC
>DVZW01000569.1:0-10012 GCA_018237805.1 Mesosemia grandis
GTTTTACAGATTTTCCAAAAAAAAATATGACAGTCTTGCCACCTGTCACATCATTGGATTTAATATAATCGGGTATTACATTACTAGTACATAGCGCTACTGGTGTGTGCTTGTTTCACATCTACATAACTCTTCGTTGATAACGGGCGTGATCTATATTTATTTGTGCAGAAATAACATAAGTTGTTTGTCTTAGGTCCGTCAAAGGAATTCGACTGTGCTGGAACCATTTTAAACTCAAGATACATTTTGACAGCAGCTCACTGTGTCAAAAATAAAAATATTGCTGGAGTACGAATTGGAGAGTATGATATTCGATATATTAAGGATTGTCTCGGGGAAGGCGAATCGTTTGTGTGCGGTGGCGATACACAGGTTTTTAAGCATTTATGTTCATTGTTCACTAGTAATTCAGGTATCGGTTTTGCAGTTGGGATTACGATAAGCTTGGTCTTCGACCGCATGTGGTCTAGACATGTCTACGCGACAGGCAAGCGTGTGCCACACGTCAAAGAAAAAGTGTAAGCGGGAAAACCCGTGTGACAAGCAGAAAGATCATCAGGCTTAAATTGCACACCAATAAAACGCTTTTTTGTCTTGCCAATAGAATTTTTATCTGACGAAAAACGTGAAGCACACTGCATGAAAAGAATTACGAACGTCGAGGAAGCGAAACGGGTGTGTTTGAGTGGTGATGTTTAGCGCTCGGTTCTCTCGGCTTACCTCGCAAGGGACCTGGCGTGATGATATAATAATAATAATAACGAAAAAACAGAAAGAGGTTGTTAATTCAAAAAAAAACCTAGGTATATTTATTTTTTATCTTAGACACGCATAATTTTATGCAGAATATTTTATTAAAAATTTTTTTAAATGATAAACTCCGAATTTGCTTCCATCAAAATTTTAAACAAAAATTCTATTAACTTATCTGTAATAATACTATTAATTATATATTATTATTTTTATTAATAATATTAACCATAATATTAGAATATATTGAATATCTTACAAAAAATGATTTAGTGTATGAAATAATTATTTAGCTCTTTAATTACATGTTTTTCACACAATAGAGAGATTTGTTGTCTATCCAAGAGGAAAAGAAAGAAAAGGAAAGTAGGAAAGGAACGTGGTAGGATAAACATAAGGTGCTAGGATATTACTTTTTCGAAAGACTTGGGTTGAGAAAGTAGCCTCGGTAAGGAATAAGATAAAAAGGTGTCCAACGTCTGTACAGTATCCCTTAAACGTCTTTCAAGTCACTCAGGAAGATGTAATGTTTCGTGCTATTCTAGGCCAACACCACACAAATGACGGTTCTGCGAACACTCATGCGGATCGGTACCACCGCCTTACTTATTCCTACCGTCATAATGCCAGTGCTTACCATTGTCGTGTTCCGGTTTGTAGTGTAAAGTAGCCGGGTACCCTTATGCAAGAGTCTTATCATCCCTCTTTTCATAAGGGATCCATCTGTTTGTTTGCTTTCTTATAATACAATAAAAGTAACAAAAAACAGTTAAGCTAAAGCTTGTAATATCAGCCAACATTACGACAGTCAATATAAGGCATTTAATATTGACTGTTTTTTTATAGTAGCCCTTCTACTATAAAAAAAAAACAGTCAAACGCATTATTTGTTATAATTAAAGTGTCAAGTTTTATTCCTAACGGTTAAGTATCTCAAACTTTAAGGTAATATTAAACTTGAGACTAGTAAAGCGTATTCGAAAGTTAACATTTATTTTCATATTAATTTAACACCACTTTCAGGACATTGGAGTTGACAGCGAAATCGTTCATGAAGATTTCCGATTTAACAGACACGGTGGTGACATCGCCCTGTTGCGTCTTTCGAGGAATATCGATTTTACTGAAAGTAAGCATGGCATTATAAGTTTTCTACCATAAAGTTCGAAAACCTTCAAGTTATGGGTTGTCAGCTGAAATGGTTCAATTTTGTGAAACTTACAAAGGGGCTGGTGATGTGCGGCTATGTCATGGTTTTGTATAAAATAATGATGATGACTGGAGTGCGTCGGTTACATAGCTATCATAGATACAATTCAATAAAACGTAACTTATATACATCAAATGTGTTAATGGTGCGTTGCCAAGCTTGAGTCTGCCGTATTATTATTGCCGTAGGAATAAGTAAAGCGGTCGTACCGGGCGAGTCATCGCAGAAATTTACCACCAAATAGTCACGATGTTAGCGACTTGAAAAATTTTTGCTCGCCTTTTACGAGCTGCCTGGCAGGAATACATTTGGCCTATTCTACTCACGAATCAACATGAGGAAAATAAAAGTGGGACAGTGCGAGGGTAATTTATTACTAATTAGTTGGAAGGAGAATTAATTCGGATTGATGTAAGGATGATAGCATAGCGAATTGGGCATGTGGATAAATTTGTAAATTATGTTGAATAAGCAGGTATACGAAAATGTAGATAGAAAAACGAATCAGAGAATAAAGTAAAAGGAGTATTATGTATGCTATAATAAGTCTAGGCCTTGAATTGCCTGATCATGGTTATGGCGAGACAGTCTCGCCGTGACCACGTTCTATGTAATTGGGTTGAAATATAGGCATTAATTTAAATCAAGTTAAATCCTGAGTATGCAGTTATAATGAATATTATTATTTCTTCACGCCAGGTCCCTTGCGGGGTAAGCAGAGTAAACCGAGCGCCAAACATCACGACTCGAACACACCCGTTCCACTTTTTCGACGTTCATAACACTTTTCATGCATTCTCTTCGGTTTCGGTGATTTTTGACTTCACCTTCTTTCGAGGTCGCCTCGTCGCAGTCGTGGTCGCCCATGGTACCGAGTTAATTAAATAAATAATTCTGCAATTATTACGTAGTGGTGAAGAACAGTCTATTAATCTTCCATACTACGTATAGTGTGATGAGGATTGAACTTATCAGCAATAGTTGTTGGCCCAGAAAAAAATAAAAATAAGTAAATTTTCAGGAAACACTAAACCAATTTGCTTACCAATTACGAAAACATTGCGAAGAAAGCGAATCATCAATGAAATAGGCACCGTTGCGGGCTGGGGCCTCAATGAGCATCATGATTATTCTAATGTTTTACTAAAAGTCAACGTAACTATTCGTGGCTCATGTACTGGAGACAGGTAAAATTCATATATTATGTTTTGTTTAAAACTTAAGTCTATCATAGTACATTAGGAAACGAAATCTCAAGATTAAAATTTGACTACTGCGTTAATGGCTATGAGACTTCATGTGCTCAGTTAAGAAAAACTAGTATATTCGACGGTTTACCTCTTCTTCCTTGTTTCTGTCTCCAAATGATATTTCTTTTTCCAGATATATGTATTTACTTACGTATTCAATTATATTTCCTTCTAGTTTTATGGTGTGTATAAATATCATCAGAAGACCTACTTTTTCGCTTTTTTCTCTTAATGTGCTTAACATTATTTCTAGCTGCTTTCAGCAAATACTATATCGTCTTCGAATCTTAGATAGCTGAAGTATCGGTTTCTTATTTAAATTCTTTATTTTTCCCTATTTTAATTCCTCTATTATACTTTGCGGCACTGTTACAAAAGTCTTGGGGGACAGAGGGGCTCCCAGTCTCACTTCTCCTTGAGTTAATAATTCTGGTCCTCGTCTCTCTAATTTCACACAACTAGTGCTATTGTGGTAAATGTTTTTCAGACAGTTTATATATTTTTCGTTAACTGGGCATTTGTTCAGTGCTTCCCAGATTGAGTGGTGTAATTTTACTGATCTGATCTTGATCTGATCTTACTGATCACAATCTATATTTTACTGATTCTGCTTAGTAGTACCTATAGAGGTAAATAATTTAAAAGAGGTAAGTGCTAAGGAGGAGACTAATTAGGCGATAGTTTCCGATATCTTGAAGGGGTCTTTTTTATATTGTAAAATTATATTTAATTTCGTCCGCTGTTCTGGAGATTTACCCATGTTAATAACTTTGGTGAATACGTATAATAGTGGATGTGCTAACATTATTATGCTCAATTTTAAAGCTTTATTTGGTAGACGGTATACCGTCTGGGCGAGCTTTTATCCTCATTCCTTTTCCCATAGTCGAATTTCCCTAGGATTGTATCTTCATTTGTTTTTGCTAGACCTACTTTAGCATTGAAATCTCCAATGTACTGTTAGTACGTTTTTTCCTGCCTGATTTCTAACTTCTTGAATGGTATCATAAAGTTTATCAATATCTTCCTTGGAAAATTTTCTTTGTTGGTGCATACACCTGAATGATTGACATAATATTTTTGTTAAATTCCAAATGAAGTAGGGCAAGTTTTTCATACATTCCCAAAATGTTCAATATGCAGTTTTTGAATTCTTTTTTGACGAGGTCAATACTCCATGTAAGCTGTGTATGAGTTTTTGGGATTGTTCTTTGTTTGTTGGTTGTTGCGAGATTTTAATGTGGTGGTCGTTTTTCTGGTTCCGAATGTAGGCTGATCTGATTCTGTGATCTTTCTGGAGCCATTTATTGGTGTGCGTTAGTTATATTAGCTTTCCGAGAAGCTTCGTAAGATTTTACTGTCTGTGGTATATTTTGTTTAGGCAATGACGACGGATTTCTGTTTCTTTTTTCACGGGTTGTTTCCATTTGGTTCTTATCTATCAGTTTGTCCACTTTTAAGTAAGATATGTTGCCCTTTTTACGCTCTTCTTCAAGTCTCGGCTACAATGCTCCACGTGTTTCTAAAATTTCCTTTGTGTAGTCTTCTTTCACATATATGTTTTAAAGTAATTTAATTTTGGATTTAATTATTTGGATTTTTCTCCAATACGAAAGAAGTGAATTTAGAATAGGTTGCGGTTTGTTTTTTATAGTGCCGATCTTAAAAGCATTGGTAATTTGATTTTTTTGTAGATTTATCTAAGGTAACTGTTAAATTTTACAGTTAAGTCATTTCTTTTTCTGTCTTCATTTAATCCAAACAGAAGTATATGATTTTTCTTTTTAGCCATTTCTAATTCTTTAATTTTTTCCTATAACTCCGTAACCTCATTCTTGTCGAGTTACATTTCTAGTTACTGTCTCCGTTATAGTTATTGTCTGTTGTTATATTTGTTTATGATTTTTTTTAAATTATATTTGCATTTGACTATCCATTTTTCGCGGGCAAAATTTATTATTTCTATTTATGTAATTTTGTCGATTAAATTAGGTATATATTTTTATTAGGTATTTTAAATTAGGTATATAATTTCTTAATATGTACTTAAAATATTACAGAAATTCTCAGGAGACTGACTTTTGTGCCGGAGATCCGGGGAAAGACTCCTGCAGAGGCGATTCAGGAGGTCCATTAATGCTAGAAGATGTATACAAAGGAGCATTTAAAATGATACAATACGGGATTGTCTCCCGGGGACCAGATGATTGTGGTTCTGGCAATGCAGGAGTATATACTGATGTCACTAAATATGTTAACTGGATTTTAGATAACATCCGTCGGTGAATCTTTAATTAATATGATTATAATATTGAATAACATTCATAAATAGACATGGACCTTATGATTTTTTTTAATTTTCAGACATTTTAAATAAATGCGTTATGCAAACATTATTAATACGAATTTAATATGTTACAAAATGTCACATAGCCAAATCAGATAATAATTATTATTGAATGGGTTCAATGATTTAACCAAATCACATTTTATGATTTAATCAAATTTAATTTTTATAGAGTGTAAATACTAAAAAAAGATGGAATTCAAAATTATACCATAATAGGTTATACCTTATAACATATTTAGGTTTTGGGTCTTATCGTTAAATAGCAATCTTTGCCAGACAACCTTAAGTTAAAGGAGACTTCATTTAGTTAATAGTGAATATAGATTGATTGTAGCACAAATTATGCAATGTCGCCTTTTTAAATCGTGCGAATTGTAAGCGGTAGATGAAAATAAATTAGCAGGTTTGTTTTGGTTTAAGGAACCGATAATAATAGTTGTGGTGCAATAAGTAGTAACTTAGACAGAAATACATTCAAAATCATTTCTATCCATACGTCCCAACATTCCATTCTATAATGCTAGCATAATATAACATTTCTGTGGTCATAGTTTAACAGATCAAGATTACAAGGAGTTAGTAGTCTACTTAGTTAAAATGGAGTTAAATTTAGGAGATATATTTTTTTATAGAACTGAATTATAGAAAGTAAATATATAATTGCATTTTGACTTACCATTCTTAAAATTTGTATAAAATAATTATGCAGTAGGAGGCATAGTATGGTTTAGAGTAGGTAGATGATGTATGATCAAATTTTCTTGCTACACGATATTGAGGAGGAGCGTTTGGCCGTGGACAAGAAGGTTCTTTGAAATTATGATGATGTTGATAAAACGTTTGACACAGTAGTACAAAAGTTACTATGGATACTTTAGCGGAATATGGGGTAACCCTCTGCGTGCTTTACAGGCAATATATGGGGGCAGTCGAGTGTGTGTGCGGGTTTAGAGTATGGTATGGTATGCAGGTCTGGTTTGATATCAATACTTCCTATTACAATTATAATTAATTTTTGTCACGATTTTTAATTATATAAACAATCCCGGTGTATTCAGTGCTACACGCCTTTTATCAAAGCTGAAGTTATTTTTACAAATATTGTTAAAGAGGCATTCTATTGTGCCCAATGAAAAAACTTTTAATACAAAAGTTCTGAGGAATTGTTCTGTTCGATTTTCAGTAACCAAGACAAACCTATCCCATGGTAACTATATTTTTTTGTGACAAAAAAAATACAAGTTTTTTATTCTGATGTACAAGCTAAATTACGGTAATTAATAAACATACGCATTTATAATATACTAGCAGGCGTTCGCAACTTCATCCGCGTGAGTAAACGAACAAAGCTATCCCACGAAATTGAATTTTACTTTTCTGATTTATAAGCTATTTATAACTGTAAAGCTTCATCCATATTATGACCGCCTCGTTGGTTAAGTGGTTTACGTATATGCCTAGCTGCGTCAGTCGACGAGACTCGGGTCCGATTCCCGACGGAGCAGACATATTTTATGTGATGAACATAAATGTCTCTATTTATGTGTATTGGTGTTAAATAAATTTGTTTCGGTATTTATATATGTTTTTTTATGTCTCCTTGCCTAACACCCATATCACAAGCAATAATATGCTTAGTATGGGGTTAGATCAATTCGTGTAATTTGTCTTAAAAATATTTTAAAAAATATATTTACTTATTCACCTGTAGTTTTTGCGTTAGAGTTAAAAATATCCTTATTCAAAAACTTACGCATTAATAATATACTAGATGGCGGATGGAATTACGCATTAATAATATACTTCGGTCGCGTGAAAAATATGAACTAAGCTATCCCACGGAAACTGGCGATTTTTTCGGGATAAAAAGTAGCCTAGTATTATTTTAATATCATATTACTGTAAGATTTTATCTAGATCCATGCAGTAGTTGCGTGAAATAGTATTTCACGCAAAAACTACTGCATGTTCTCGCATTCATAATATTAATTAATTATTCGTATTTATAAAGATAAGTAATTTGTAACATGTTAATATAGCATCGTTAATAACTTTCGTTGTATGTTTTTTTAAATAAATGGCTTTCAGGTCAGCTAATATAAAATAAATCTCAGAAATAACAGTCAATTAAAAGCAAGGAGTAATGATGCTGTAAATAATAGCGAGTTAACTGTCGACTGGGCGACGACATCCGACGCCATCTTACAGCAGATTATACACTAGACACCTTGTAAATCTTATGGAATTTTACAGTACCATAAAATATATCACTCGCCTCGTTGGCATAACGATACCTGTGTAGATGCACTAGGTACTGGGGTCAATTCCCAGTTGGTCAAATTCGTTTAATGAGAAAAATTAAAACATAAATAATTGCCCGAAATATATGCCCGATATGGCGACAGGCTTGCTACCTATGACAACATGGGACGTAGAATCCGGGGCACTTTAGTTATAAAAAAAATATGAAAAACTCATTTAACCAATTTGGCCAATACGGGAATAGAACCCACGGCCTCATGCATCTTATACAGACACCTATACCGTTATTGTAAGGCGATATAAAAGTTCATATAATACAGTAATTTTTAGTATTATTATTATATCATCACGCCAGGTCCCTATGCGAAGAGAATGAGCTCCAACATCGCGATTCATTCAACCCCGTTTCGCTTCCTCGACGTTCATCTAGTTTCATGCGCTCTCTTCGGATTTGGTGACTCTTGACTCCGCCTTCTTCCAAGGCGTTACCAAATTGGTTCAGATAAGTCAGTCCCGAGTAGACAGAGAGGTACCAAGTCAACATTCCCATTGCATATGTGTTTCATCTGTCGTTCTTAGGGCATTCTTTCCATATGCCATAACTAGTGTAGCATGCTCTTTCTCATTTTTACGCTGTTACTTATCTTGTACTAATTCTTAATACAGTGATAAACGAATAATATTCTCATTGTTTTAGAAAAACGAATTTGTACATTCCATAAAATCTTTTAATAAAATGGAAACCGTTTTACTATTCATCTAATTAGGCTACATGTAGCGTTAAATGAAAATTGGGAAGGGTGATGCGAAAATGCTAATTTTGATTGCCATACCGTTTGGACAAGGTACAATGTATGAATCGTTTTTAAGAATTAAAACACTAAAGTAAGATCAAGAGCTAATCAGTATGCAAATTGGTTTATCTCGCGCTGTATAAATAAGTATCATGTTTTATGTATTTTTTTATTTACAAGAAAGTATTTACAATTTTTTTACCCGACTAGAAAGAGGGTGTTTTCGAGTGTGTTTCTTTGGCACGCCCTGCAGGTGAAACGGCCGTATGATCTTTAATATATGATGTATCGTAATACCGGATTTAAAGGTGTGGAGGTCCTGGGGCAACAAAGTCGTGGAGGCCTATTATTTTCAAGTGTTTTACTAATTTACCCACAAAGAATGTAGTAGGTTATTAGTGCTGATTCGACAAAATTAAGATATTTGTCATCATTTCTATTGTGGCCCCTCTCTTGTGGAGGCCCTGGGTTGTTGCCCCGCCTGCCCTCCCCAAAATCCGCCCGTCTGGAATTGTGGTGGTCACATAGGCTATATAAATTTTCAAAATGGCGCCCGCAAATTGGTAAAAAGGGGGGGGGGATTGTTTTTTTTCAGTCGAATTTTTGTTCTTGTGTTTAATAATTACTTGTTAGACAATTTTATATGAATGTAGATGATGCGAAACAAGTGTGTACGATTCGTGGTTCCGAAAGGGGTGGTGGCGAAAGGGACTTGGCATGATGATTTAATAACATTATTACATATTTTAAATGGGACACTCACTATATTTTCATTATTATTGAATGCCGATATTTCAATCCGGTTACACGGATTGAAATAATCATACATTATCGTTTAAAATAAGTAATTATGTTGGAATTTCGCGACGATATTAGTTTAAAATCACATGATGATATAGTAGCAATCACTTATTCAAATGATATTCCACATCTATATACCAATACGTAAAGCCGGCACAGATCGCAAGTAGCCTATATGTCAGTTCTCCACAAGTTTAAACTACGTTATATTTTCTTTTCCCGAAAATATTGTCAGCCGAAGACGCGTAAAATGTCTTCCTTACATAACCTAAATCGTTTTCCCCTTAATGTAACAAATTTAATGGGATGAGAATTAATATTTTATTTGGCTTTGAAGATGGGGCTTCTTGATTCATTGAAATATTAATTAAGTTAATTTAACTTAGGAAAGTAACAGGTGAATTCAACTTGAATAATATTAACTCTGGTTGGGCAATTATGTAATATTTAATTTTTAATATTTCCGAAAAACTTCGTCAGGTAACAATGGTTGTACTAGTGTCGCTATACTAGAATAACGTTGTACTAGAATAGGCGTTAATAGTATTTATTTAATTTAGTTAGAACGTCAAACTGGCGTACACACTGGCGC
>DVZW01000570.1:0-10011 GCA_018237805.1 Mesosemia grandis
GTTCATGTTTCAGATATATGAATTTTCATATAAGTTGACCTAAATCAGCAAGCAGATTGACTTGTGATTTATAAGGCGTTAGACTATCATAATATTAATTGTTACATTTGATTTTTGTTTCGCTTTATTTCGTGTGAGATTAAATTTAGTACAGATTTTATGCAACTTAAAATTTTTATTTTTTTATTTAGTTTACTTATAATTACAAGGATTTAATTTTTTATTTTAGCAACAACGATTGTATGTTGAAGTTGACGACTTGCCACCGGTCGAAGAAATTGAAAATGATAGACAACAAAGAGTTTATAGAGGACAGCCTTCGACAATAGGACAAGTTCAAAAAGACAGAGACGGCTACGGGTCACAAGTTATTTCTCCGGGTCGAACGTTAAATTCTAATATTATTCCAGCCTCTTTAAATCAAAACACTAAAATTGGATCATTTTCCTTCGGAACACAAGTTGAAGAGAAAAAAACTGCTCCTATTACACAAGCGCCTCAAACTTATAGGTAATCATTACGATGTAAATTTATAAATACGAAATGAGTGTTTAATATTTTTTTTTTATGTAGAATTTTAAGTTTTTGGAATGATTAGTTGAACTTTCACAAGATATATGTATTTCACATGCAATAATAATTATCAACAATTATTTCAGAGATCTTAAAGTATCCAACGTGACTGACTCTTCTGACAAATTTAAAGACTTACGGACTAATATCATCAATGACTTTAGTGATAATTTAATTTTACGAAAAAAGAGAGACATTGAAAAAGTGAATGAAGACATTTCTACTAATCCCTCAGTTGTCATAGATAAAATTAGTAAAAGAAACGATAATGATCAAGAGATGGAATATATTGAAGCTGATCCGGATGCAGCTTTTGAAGAAATAGATGATAATGACAGAGATAAAAGACAAATAAGATTTTACTTAAAAAATGGTCACAAGACACCCATCAAAGCATGGAATCAACATAAGCAAACACAGTCAATTAATTCACCGCGATATAATTACAATCCAAATGTACAAAGTCAAAGAACGCAACATTTTTACGACACTATAGGTTATAATAAAGCAAATTATTATTCTACAATGAATCCTATAAATTCACAACAAAATGAAAATTATTATTCACAAAAACCGCTTATGGGTAGTTTACCGAATATACCAAAGTATAAACTTTCTCCTATTAATATAGGTACACAAATTATAACTAAAAGCCCACCAATATCTTCACTTAATAACAATAATAATAATAATAATCAGTATTTAGCTGGGGGATTTTACAATAATGGTTTACGAAATAAAGATGAATATACAAATTCTGTCTCATCTTCAAAACCGGTATCTTTTTCAGACTCTTTTCAGCTTCCTAGTTTTATAGTTACAAATAATCCTATAAAAGCAGCTTCTGCAAGACCTCCTAACCAACATCATGATAGCAAAGTACATAATACTGACTTAGAACAAAATCTAAACCCTAATATTGAGCGTCCTGTTTACTCAAAGCCTATCAATGAAGAGAATGAATACGATGACGAAGAAGAATCCGATGAAGAAGATTCAAATGAAGATGTTGCTAACGATGATCAAAGTAAAAGTCCTTATAGTTTTAAACCTGATAACCCTCATTTGCCATTTGAATTTACGCATCCCAAAAATAAATACGCTCATATTGAAAATCCTTTCGCTCAACCTAATTTTAATTTTGACGATTTTTTGGCAAAGTTACAAGGAAATATCTATTTATCTGGAAGTGTAACACCCAAAAATCACCATAAATTTCAACCAAATTCAGTAAAAGTGTCCAATAACATTCACAATCCTTCTAATACTAGCCCCAAAAACTTTTTATCAACATTTAATTATGAGGGAAGTAGTACAGCAAAACCTTTTAAAATACCGGTACAATTTACTAATGCAAATCCAACTCAAACAATAATAAATTCTGCTCAAAAATTACCACAACAAATTCAAAAGCCTCATGATAGTAAACTTTTACAGTCCCAACAGTCTATTAGTTCAAGTAATTATAATCATTTAACAAATTCAAATATTGATTCAACACTAGAATCTGGAAGACCAAAATTCCAACCTCCAAATTTTAATGATGATAGACAATTACCTATATTTTATAATTTTAAGAACCCTCCAGATAGCAATTTCCATCACAAGCCTACTACACGATTTCCAAATACATCACCTAAATTATATCATATTACACCAAAACCATATATTGTTACATCATCGGGATTACCTGTTTTTCTTTCAAGCACAAAAAATGAAAATTTAGTTACTCTACAGCCTAATTTAGTAAGTAGCCAAAGACCTTACATTTCGTCTACTAATAAACCTGAGCACACTTATGTGATTTCAATTAGTCAAACCACTCCAAAATTACCGACATTAGCTAATGCACAACTTTCAACTTTACAAGAGTACTGGAATAATCCATCCACACCATTTTCTATATCAACAGAGCAACCTGATAGGCCCAATATCGCGCTAGAAGTTCCTAAACAATCGTTATCAACTGATAAATTTCAATTTAGACCAAGAAATAAAAACCATACATCATTTGTTACCACTACAACTAAAGCACCTTCAAAGCGTAAACCTATTCCAAAACCATCACCAGAAATGAATGATTATTATTACGATGATGAAGAAGAACCATTCTATTATGAGCCCGTAGTAAAACCTAAATATATGCCAATATCAGAAGTGAAACCTCAGAGACCACCAATGGCACAAAATTACCAAGAATATGAAGATTACGAGGATGTAAATCATAAAGACCACAAAAATATTAGTTTTCCATTACTTAGACCTCATAAACATAATTCATTTTCTGGCTCTGTTACCAAAAATTATAATGACTTGTCTATTGCAACGAAACCGCCATACAAACAATACCACAAAGAAAATAATAATAAGATACCGGTGCCAGTAATGGTCGATTACAATAAGCCGACTGAAAACTTTTTGACTCGACCTGAAGTTTCTAATTACCATATTAATCATACACCGACCCGTAATAAAACTTACCATATACGAAAACCAATCAATCACGAAAAAAACCATCAGACTCTTAGGCCACCCAAATATTTGAACCAAACTACGTTAAGACCTTACACTTTGAGACATAGATTAGCTAAGCCCATAAGTGTGACAGAACCTACAGTAAGCGAAGAAAATAAGCAACGAGGAAAGTCACGACACCATAATATTGTAGCCCAAATGAAATTGACTACACCACATGACTCCTTGAAACAAGAGACTCGTTATACTAAGACTAATCATGACGGTAGAACCAACAGGTAACGACTTTAAAACTAAGTTAGCCACAAACTAACATTACTTTTCGCTTTGATAAATAATAATATTTATTTTTTTTCTTTACACTTTTGTAAATATTTTCTTTCTGTCTGCATATAAATTCGTTCAGAAATTTGATCTGTATATATGATATTAATACTTCATTAATAACCTAATTTATACTATATAATTAATATATGAATCAATTTTATCGATTGGACAAAAATGACTTTATTTTTAAACATATTAGTAGACTAGATTGGTTTGGTAATTTTGAGCATATTTTAATTATTAATATACGTAATACTATTGAATTCAAATTAAATGTATATATAATGGTGTATTTTTAAACAAAATACAGACGCAACAACAACTTGGGAATGAGGAAATTCGTAAAAATGCGAGGACCTCTTTTTAGTTAGGTTAAAAAGCATTGAGCACCTTCACAAAGTTGATCGGCGGGGTTCCTTTAAATAAGAGGCCTAAGATTGGTTTGATTTAGCCATATTGGTACCACCGCCCTTGTTCCACTCACCATAACGTCAGTACTTGAAATTGTCGTTTTGGAAAGTATGCTTTCCTAAGAAACTTAATATCTCGGTGTCAAAGTTGGTTAGCGGAGACTAGCCATAATTACATAAGTTTTTCAAAATTATGTCTTAGCTTAAATTATGTCTTAGCTTGCGTCGCTGCTATCAAAATTAAGATTATTCCGCAAAGATAATATAAGTTTCTAACTGTACTAAATTTAATTTACAGAAAATAATTAATTCACAATTTCCACAAATAATCCATTTTATGTGTATATTTCTAATATTTTTAGTTTGGAGCCGACAGAAAGTGTAACACCATCATCGTACCTTGCTAGTCCACGACCTAAAATGTTGTACAATGGATCTCAGACTTATAGTCCTGACCAATATGATCCTTATTACGCCATTTATGATGAAGATGGTGAATTGTATAAAGATACAGGTGAGTAAATTGATTACAATTTCGCAAAGAACTTTTTTATTCTATAGATGAACCTCTGACAACCGAGGGCTAATTATTTATCGTTTTCGGGGAGAAATCTTACAATATTATTAACTACTTTAACAATATTGATATAAATAGGTCTTCCGAATAGACTTTTGAAGTTTGAATCTTTCAAATATTCATAGTTTGTAGTGCACAATTTCTAATACAGTTAGGAGATCTACAAGGTTACTGTTGCACATTTATTGAGTCAGTGATGTCTATAAAAATATGAATAGATCAAATATTGATCACTTTTATTCAATATAAATATAATTTATTTTAAGGGATTAACTTTTATTTTAATTCTATGGTGTGGTATAATAATAATCTTATCCTTACTTAAGTATAATTATTTTTTGAGATAAATTTATACTTAAAATTGTATATACCTTCAAAAATGTTCATTTTATATAAAAGGGTATCCCTTTTATATTCATCTTTTTTTTTAAATTTAAGTATACTAAAAATTACTTACTACATTTGTAAATAAAATATATGGAAAAATCATCTAAATTTAAATTTTTAAAAACTTTTAACTTTGATTTTAACAAGTCACATATGGTTGTCTGGGAGTTGGTATGGGCACTAGTCCTTTAACCGGTGTCGGTAATGGTGTTGGCAGACTATGTGCAACAATATAATACGGCCTCGCTCCGACCGGCAGTCCAGCAGACCTACCGAGGAACTCCTCCGCCAGCTCGACGACCAGTTGAGAATTACACGCCGAGGCCTGTTTCACCCGACGACTACGACGACGCTCTTATACAGGGACAGGTATAAATCTTATGTATTAGAAATTGGTATTAAGTGTAGAGCATTGTGCGCATACCAAGTAGCTTGTGGAGCGAAAGTGAAGCTGAAACCCGTATATTGTATAATGTTAAGACTACGTTATACACTAATTTCAGTGAATATATTTGTGGTGTTCAGGTTTTTAGGGTAGGTTTGCCGGTTGACTATGTATTGGTAAGATACTTAGTATATCCAATTTTAAACCTGTCATATACATTGAACGAATAAAATGAAGATGCTTTAGTTCCTTTTTATAAACTACAATCTATTAATAACAAGCCGGGGAATAGGCTATATATAATAAATATATTACAGAAATATAAGGATTGTAGACAAAATGTGTTAAAGTCGCTGAGGATAGAATACTCAATTGGCCAGAGTAAATTAGATATAACATAAAACCATTATATACTTTCAAGTTTTAGGTTCAATGCATTAGGAAATTTAATGCCAATATATAAAAATCGCAACTTAAGCAATCTTAGTATATACACATTTAATTATTTTTATCTAAAATACCTATAAATCACTTATATATTTTACAGATTAATACCCAGAATCAATATCAAACTTCAGTTCGTCAACCAACTAGGTAAAGTATATCTAAAGTATTAATTCTATTAAGCACTCTATTTGTAAAAACATAATTTCATATGCATTACATATAAATAAATTATTTAGGGGCGAAGGTAATGAATTGGGCTATGACCATAATCTGAGCAGCGCGAGGACAACTGTTTATGAAGCTCCAACCCTAAGCACAACTCCTTCTACAACTAGCACAACCACTACCACTACTACTACTACTACTACCACCACTACCACACAACGTCCAACAACTGCACTGTTCACTGAAGCTATGACCCCGTCTCGATTTAGTCCAAGGTACTACAAAAGAAATTTCGGTCATTCTATCATCAATGCTTAAATAACATATAGAAAAGTCACAAAATTTGTTTAACCACTTGAGTTTGGTAGTTCGAACCAGATTAATTTGTATTTATCATCATTTTCTCTTCACATCATAATATTTTTTAAGTAACCTTTGTACAAATATGAAATGTCACCTTTACTAACATAACTAAAATAATATAAGTTACCTAATGTGTATATTTCAAATTAATACAAAGGTTGCTAAAAACTCAATATCATTTTGTCCTATTTTAAAATATTCATTATGTCTTGCATTCATTAAGGGGTCAAATACTTCATTAAATGTACCTACTGTATCTACTTACATTGTAGTTAGCTTTTGTGGTATCTTAAAATATAACCATGTAAATTTATTAAAGTGATGGGAATAATTAATTTACTATACGTAAAAGTAGCATTAAGAGTTGGATAGGGAGAAAATATGTTAAAAATCATTTAAGTGCCGCACTTATATTTAATTGTTGATATGAATTTTAGCATATTTACAACTTATTTAACAAGGATTTAGTATAAGCGCATTAATTCTCATAATATATAGTTATTATTTCGTTTATATGTGTGATAAATATTGTTTGAGAGCAAAGTTAGAATCATATCTTTGCTTTTGTATTCTACAGATCATCCACTGATGAAAGTCGTTTTCGCAGTCCTTCTCTCCTCTCAAACCAAAACTCTTATAAAGAGTCAACTACACCAATCCCACCAACAACACCACCTTTTATTAACTTATCATCCTTAGCTAAACCATTTGAAAAGACTGATAACACTCGTAGGTTAGACAATGACTTATACTCGACTAAAACTACGACTACTAATCAGGGCTTGGTAAAAAATAGTCGCCAACATTATCCAGTGGAACTAATTCAAACTCCATATAATAAAGATAAAAAAATTATATCCTTAACCACAGGATTTTCTATACGAAGAAATTTAAACAATACCCAAAATCCATATACTTTAACTTTCATATCAAAACCTCTTTCCAACAATAAATTCTCCAAAAAAGATATTGACACAGAAAACAAAAAACAATCAATTCAAAGGTATTATTATGATACAAGTACTTCAAAAAACGGAGCGAAATTAAAAAATAGGAACAACTTCCAGGATGATACATCTTTAGACATTTCTATGCGAAGAAAGGATGTTAATCCTATAGTAATAAGTGACGATAAAGATTCTTCCATAGAAATTCAAGAGCCAAAATATTCAACAGAGAGCTCTAGAAAAACTAGTGTACAATCAACTAAAACAACTAAATATTATTTAAAATCCGTGTTGAAACGCCCCGCTACAACTTTAGCTCCAACAGATAAAATTAAATTAAGTGATATATCTAATTATACCGAAAATGAAGCATCAATAATTTACCCACGCGATGATAACCGTGAATCTCACATAACAGTTTCAGAAGATTGGCAACATCATAATAATGAAGATAATTTAAATTTCACTACATTATCAACTTTAAAAGCAGAAAATAATTTAAATTACTTTAAAAATGTGTTAGACAAAGATATAGCATCGGAAAGTACAAGTAGTACAACTATTTCAAGTATTTTTATTCCTTCTAGTACTTATTACTCATCTACGTCTAATCAATTTGTCGATCAAGATATCGGAAAAGAAAAAATCAAGAATGAAAAACCTTTTTATTACCTCTATCATGTAGATAATGATGTAGTAGATGATCAAACAACAGAAATATTCAGTGGAAAAGTCAAAAATATAATTCAAACATTTTTTGATAATATCTCTAGTTCTTCAACCCAGCCATCACAAAGCACTCCTTCTGAATATATTAAAAACCAAGAAGATAAAGTAGTCAATATAGGATTTCAAAAGAAAAAGGTTATTCCAAACGAAAAACCTTGGCGAAGTCACTTTAAGCATTTGCAAATTTTAACAGAATTTCCACCCGTAAGAGAACAATATACTCCGATATTAGATACAACTACATCAACCAGTACTACATACAAGAATGTTGAAAATGTTTACTCATTACCTACCACTACCGCGGCATACGACATATGGCAAGAACAAGAATCAATTTCCACGACTTCTTCACCAATGATTATTTCGGAATTAGATATATCAACAAATAAGTATGGTGCAAAGTTGGAAGAAAAACATAAATCTAAATTTGAAAATTTTGTCACGAGTCAACCCAAACGTATCAAATCACGTAAGTTTCAAAAGATCATTGAGGACGATCTGGCTCATGTGTCACAAGAACAAAATGACGTATTGAATGATAATTCATATAACTTGACTGATGTGCTCACAATCGACGGAGATGATATCAAAACTAGTACTGAACAGCACGAAATTGAACCCTATGCAAAACAAATTTTGAATGATATAGCTTCAACAACAAGCACAACAAAATCGACGACTATGACTGTAAACATTGAAATTGAAACGAAACCGACTTTAAAGAGCTTATCCTTCCCGACACGAGCCTCACGAATAAATCCTGCCATAAAATTAGCTGCGATAAACTCTGGAGGTGGGCGCAGGAGTTACCAATCGTCGTCGAATTGTTCATCAGACAACAGTTTGCAAGCGAATCCAAAATGCAACGAAATTAAATACCAGAGGTATATTACTCGCCGGCCAGTAGTCTAAGCAGCCTGCTGTTTATCTCACAACTACATGGACGGTGAAGGCCTAGTTCTTTAAGTCCTTATTTTCCGCATCGCAAGTAACTAGCATGTGGATGAATATCCTTTTGATCGTTAATGGCACCCATAGCTAAAATCTGTCGCTTAGCATACTTTCTTTTACTGTCATTGGGGGACTTCCAGTCGGTTGAGTTGAATTTGTGAATTGTTAACTCCTGACGTGACCATTTCCATGTTTTGCACATTGCCTGAATTTTCTGCAAAGATTTTGTTTCTGTCTTAAGTGAAAATGTTTTTATTAGAAAGTTCCTCAATGTATTGGCTATAATAGTATTGCACAAAATTGCAACTCATCATAGTATCGTAAGTGCACTCAAACACTAAAGTAAAAATGAATGTTTTGCACGTGTGACGTAACGTTTTGCATTATAGGAATTAAATAAAGGTAACATTTAATATAATTTTGTTTTGGAATGCTTAATTAATAATAAATGATAAATTTTAAAGGAATGACATAAACGAAAAGCATTGTGGTTTGCTTATAACATACACGCGTACTAATACATAAGGTGTGTGAATGATTGATTATTAAATATAATTTTCCAGGCCCAGCAGCACAAGAGGTCGTGGTTCTGCCCATTATTCTACTTCAGGTGGATCCGATGCACTGCCGCCATCTCCTAATAGAGGAACACCACCAACGTTAGCTATGCATTTTCACGCTTTATATAGTACTGCTTTTACGTATTGCTACCTACAGGTTCTAAAATAGGAGTTTTAATTAAAGGATAGGATAATTAAAAACAAAACATAAGTCTTAAATCAAATATATGCTTTACTCGTATTTTAATGACAATGATCACATAGTGAGCAATAAAAAATAGCATCAATGTTAGCAATAATTCATTAGCACCTTCGGTGTACATCAGTCTCCTACCATCAGGAGATATTTTATCTGCTCGTTAAACTGTCCATACTATAAACCCAAACTAATATTCTTATTTAATATTCATATTTCATATTCACAAGTGAACATTTTACTTTGTTGTTAAAATTATTTATAGATACAATCTATGGATATGAATTAATTAATTAATTATTTTTTGCTAATTGGTGATTACATTAGAGATTTACACTTAAAAAATAAGTAAATTATTTAATATTTTTGTTCTTCTTGCATGTAAGATATATTTTATATTTTTTTTAGACCTGTAATTAAATTTTGTTATTTGAAGCTGAATATTTTGAATTATTACAAATGAATTTTAATTACATAAGACAACACTTTTCTTGATACAGCCGCAGTCGACCGACATTA
>DVZW01000571.1:0-10011 GCA_018237805.1 Mesosemia grandis
CTAATAACTTTTTGCGCTCTCTAAAATTAACAAATGTAATAGTACCAGTGTTATTTATTTTTACATCTAAGGATGGAGCTCTTCAATATTATAATAATTCATTACCGATTTTTAGTGTGTAACCACTTCAGCTTACGCTATTATAGGATTTAAAGTACAACGTATATCGTTGTAGAGTCACATGTTTTTCATTTTTTTATACAACTGTAGCTCCGCTTTCTAAAATTATTAATTAATTAAATAAATCAATCAATGAATTACTTGTATTCTTACTTGCACATATACGGCTGGAGCTCTTAAAAATGAGACCCTAACTGATTTTTTATGTGAAGTTATTGTTCCAAAATAATTGGGACAAGAATCGGCTCAAGCTATGATTCACTATTCTAATATTGTCTATAGAGCCAGATCGAGCACGAACAAATCTCCAGAGAGCACCGTGGAGAGAGAAGACCATAGAAAATATAAATACATATAATTTTATTACCAAAAAACATATATATCACAAATTACATGAATAAATCTTAACCCAACTAAGAAAAGTGATTGCTTGTAACATGGGTGTCAACGATACTAATACATAAAAATAAATATATAAATACCGAATTAAATTTAATAAACACCCATCATTAGAAATACAGACATTTATGACGGGAATTAAACCAAAGCTTCATCGATTGGCCTCGTTAATGTACGCTCACTCAGCCAACGAGGCGGCAAAATGTGTATAAATGTAATTTAATTTAAAGTTTTTATAACAACACTATGTTAGTGAAGGCTAATTAAAGGTTTTTAATAAAAGGCCGATATAGAGTTCGTGTTGGGATACTAATGAGAACCATACCACGCAACCTGGGGTGATATAAATAGCATTGTTATAAATTATTGTAATATCGATAGTAATTGTACCTAAATGTCACACTCACATGCTACTACATGGGGTAGCAATAATTTTTAATAAAACTAAAAACCTATTAAACCAAATGAGCCCTCCAGAAATTGAACTCAGAACCCCCTACGAACACCATAGAGATTGCTGTATCGATGTGATGATAATATATATTTTTAAACACTGAAACCAAAACCGACAACCGTATAAGAATATCACCTATGAAGTCTAATTGTATTATAGATAATTTAAAAAGTATAATTTGTCAGGTCTCGCTTACGTCAATAGGACATATGACAAGTGCTAGCTTTCGAATATAAAAATACAAGCCTTAAGGGGTATATATATCTTAGTCTCCAGGTGGCAACACCCCATTAATATGTACTTTAAAAAAAATATTATTCCTTGAAAAAAATAAACACCATGACGCCAGTGGCGCCAGGGTGTACTAATTATACCCACGACAATGATATAGTCCCATTAAGTAACAGGTGGTAAACCTGTCGCCATATTGGGCACATATTCCAATGGGCAGTGGAATTTTATAGAAAATCCGAATTTGTGTCTTACTCTGATACAGGGGAATGCACCCATATCTGACGACATAATTACGTGTCCGTGCATAAGCATAGGCATGCATGGGAAATACTTACAAATATTACGAAAAATTAAAGATCAGAATCAGAATTTCCCGACCCTGAGAACTAACACAGAACTTTTGCGTGTAAATTCTTCTACAACCTAACTCATATTTGAACACAAACAAATCCTTCATAATTCAATTAGATAAAAATATAAAAAAAAAGTTTTAATAAAATTGTGCCCAATGTGTTCCCATACATCCGGATTGATGAGCATTAGATATTTTTCATTATTATTATATCATCACGCCAGGCGTATTGTGGGGTAAGCAGAGAGAACCGAGCGCAAAACATCACGACCCAAACACACCAGTTTCGTTTCCTCGACGTTCATAACACTTTTCATGCAATCTCTACGGTATTGGTGACTCTTGACGATAGACGACTAGAACGATATAGAACGATTTTATACTATTAGTTACAAATAATAATAAGTATATAGTATAGTCAGTACTAAACTGTCTGATATAATAAATATAAAATATATCCATTTTTTTATATATATTTTTTTAATAGTTTTTTTTAACGAGTATCGCTTTTATTAAAATAAACAAACGAGTAAAATATTTGAAGAAAAATAAAACAGAAAACAAAACGATGAAAGTAACAGAAAAATGTTTAATTTAATTCTTATAATATCTTAAACACTGATTTGTTTGAAATTATTTTATCCTTTATAATGAAACAAACAACATGTATTTTAAAGAAAATATAAAATAAAAACCAAGCACAAAACAGCAGAAATTAAAATAATATGTCTTAAAAATGATGCTGTTTTAATATATTACTACGACAGGGTAATCGTTCTATATTTAGAAGTTGCATACTGGAGTCCACACGGGCGGGATCCAGCCGCCGAATGTAGGCCAGGTCTGACGTCACGGTGGTGACCTACTTGCAACGCCATTGAGAGACGCGCGTCAATGGTGGCCCTCTATAACCCCCCTCGACACTCGTGAAAAGGTGTGCCCAAATTACTAAAACTGCTATGATATTTATTCTATATAGTATAAAGAGTAATAGAGATTATAAATAACAATTAAAATACATATATCCATACAACAGGAAAATCAAGAATATATCTAAATATAAGTTATTTAAAGTGATACGTCTATAACGTACTAGCTGACGCCCGCGGCTTCGTCCGTGTGTACTTTGATTTTAATGAGAAAATTCCATAAAAACTTCACCCCCCTATTTCACAATTAAAAGGTTGAATTTCTAAAAATAGTTTCTTAGTGCTCCAATTTTCAAGGTACAGTAGTTATAGGTAATATATATATATATATATATATATATATATATATATATATATTGTGGGTAGTGACGTTCTATGTTATGTGTGTACATGCGTGTTGAAACAATCTGAACTTATTATAAGTGTATGAATAATTGAAATAAAAGTATTCATTTGTACAAAATCTAGTACTCTACTCTACTTCTAATCTTGTTACGAAACTTTTATGTATTATGCCTGTTTAATAATAAATATTTAAAAGCTAAGTCATGTATGTAGTTATGAAACCTAGTTATTTGTGGTTTTCCTTCGAGATAATCGATAGGTATATTATTATGCGAAGAGGAAATATTTGTGTCTTTTTAAGTATGTAGCACATTTATATGTAAAATGCATTGTTTTTCGTTTTTCTGAACGAGGACTGGAGAAAGTTTAAATTTATAAAGTAAATTGTCTCGTATATATGACTTATGTTCCATTTGACGAATACAATTTCACAGCTTATTAAAATATTTAGTGAACAGATATTTTGAAATAATGAGCAATCTTGGAAGGCAATTTAAGAGAAAACATTTTACCAACAAGTAGGAAACGCGTCAAATAAGTAACTCGTACATTCCTTTGTCTCCTAAAAGTTGGTGACAATATTTAACAATGTCACAATAGTACCTACCCCACCCCTTCCCGTACAAGTGCCGCGTACAAAAGCGAATGTACAAACGAGGAGCAACAATGAGTTGCACCGACGCTTTCACCTCAATTATTTATATCTAACAAAGACTGTCAGTTTAAATAATAAAATATGCATTTCCACAGGTACAGTCGCCATCGTATGTATCATATCCAATCCACAACTTGTATAAACGCTTACTTTGAAAACTTTTGCCATTAAGGTTATCACTTTTCTGTCTAGCAATCATTTATCTATTAATATTTATATATTGTTTCTTACGATGTATATCTTCACGCCTGTATAGGCAGATGTGCTTGTGTACCTTACTGCACCCACGTTTAGACAATGCATTATTAAATTAACCTACTTCACGTTATTTTACCGTGATAACTCTTTTTTTCCAAAGGAAATTCTATTATTAATTTTCCCTTTTTAACGTACATAATATTATTTATTATTTTTACATTAATAACAAAAAATATTTTTTTGCCGTTTAGTCCTAAATCTGTAAAAAAATGTAAATAAGATTTTATTTTTAAACAATTAATATTTTTGATGAACGGATTTAATAGTCTTTTCATGATATCGATCTAAAGAGGACGAAATTGTTGTTCTTAACTATCCAGGCTGATTTCTTTTATATTAGGGATAGATAGTTAGTTATATTATTTTTTATTTTAACAAAATAGTATTTAAAAAAGAAATATTAAAAAACTATAAAATTAAAGATATAAAAAAATATCAAAGGCGCCTTTAAACGCACCTAAATTAATAATTAAGTTGACCAACTTATTAAAATATTTTCTGGATCGGCTGTAACCGTTTTCGCTTAACGATTGACCAACTTAACGTCCCTCATTACAAGCAGCCTAGTTTCTTTAGTTTCGCGTAATTAAGCTGTTAACGTTTTATTGAAATACACACCGCGTCAGAGAAGATAGTTATAGACCTATTATGTGTATTCAAATAATGAATAAAGAACCGTATCCCATAAATAGGCGAAGACTAAACAGTGCTGTACCATTGTCATCTTTGTTTGTATGCTGATTTAATTTATTTTGTTTTTAGCCACAGCCAAGGTTTAGTGTACCAATAAAAATCTATTACCTCCGAATTTATGTCAATATGCCTTGTTTGCATAAATTAATCGCATTCAATATCAAAACGTTAAAATTTATCAAAAATTTCATAGGTACAAGTTCTTCAGTTCTTCGGCAAAATTAATTCAAATTCAAAATCCACAGAAGCCGAATAACTCTATTCTTCTATTACGAATCTTAAGGAAACAAAAAGGGTGTGTTTGAATAGTAACGTTTAGCGCTCGGTTCTTTCCGCTTATTCCGCAAGGGACTTGACGTGGTGATAATAATAATGAGTTAAACGATCTCATGGATTACTCGCTTAAATACAGCAAACAGATCGATTTCTCTCGGTAATAAGTTTCAGTTTCTTCTAGACGGTAATAGTGCGTTGCCAACCTTGAGTCCGAGATCTTTAAGTCAATTGGGTAAGTTCACCAACAATCTTATCGTCGGGCGAGTTAACCAATCGGCGCGAGACATAGCAGGACTATATCACCAGTAAAAGTAAGTTTCGATAATGTTTAAATAATCATTAAGCTTATTAAAATACATAAATTTTAGATTTATTTACATGAACAAATAATAATATCTTTTATATATGGACTAGCTTTTCGCCCGCAGCATCGCCCGCATGAAAATCAATTATTATTGTCAAAGTTTCATGTTTTTATCTTCGACTAAGACACTACATACAAATTCTCATTTCTAACTAATAAACGATTCTACATTCTTTCCAAAGGTTCACTCTACCTGTGTGCCCAATTTTAATTTCATTGAAATTGGTTCAGTAGTTTAGGTTTGAAAATATAACAGGCACACAAAGTTACTTTCGAATTTGTAATATTAGTATGGGGGTGTAAGCCCTAACTTAACTTCATTAAGTATAAGTGATCAAAGGAAAAAGAGGTCTGGTAAAGAAATAGTCCAAATTTAGGTCACATGTCTGTGTATACATCGCGAATATAGGAACTATGTTAAATTTCACCGCCTCATTAGTCAACGATGCCGATTGATGATGCACGGGTTTGATCCTCGAAAGAATATTTGTGTGAGGAAAAGAATACCTATATATTTTGTATGGATTCTTTTTATAATTTATTACGATAATTATATATGTTTTTGTGCTATTATCATTGTCTAACGTCTAACGCCCATGACACGAGGAAATATTTCGCTTATTATTAATATACAATTATTAAGCCTACGAACCTAACGTATTGTTTCTGAAATCATGTGATGTGTGGCATTTTTCTTTCAAACAAGATTGGAAATTCAAATTTTAAATATTCATGTACAAAAAAGGGCCGCGATTAATTGTACCAAAATCAAGAAGAACATTTGTTAATATAATATATATATAAAAATCCTAATGTTGAAGAAATTGACGAAGCGATGTCCGTGGATATAGGCCAAAATACTCACAATACATCTATTTATAACAAGTGAAGTTAAAATAACAACTAATATTCCTGTACGCACTGACAGAAATAAACTTACTCGTATTAAACTAGTTTAGCGAGCCTCTCCGATTTAATTATTTTAAACACGCAATTATAGTTTTTATTGCCTTGGAAATAGAGAAGTTAACAGATTTTTTAACGACTACGGTATTATTGTTATTTGCGTCATAAATTATCTAACGCCTAGAATCCTTAAACATACGGGTTAAGACATCTGGCAGTTTCGATTGATATAAAGTTTCAGGAAAGTTAATTTTGGAGATCGCTCAGTTGGTGAGTTGCGATTTCATGGGTACGATAAACATACATACCATCATGGCAAGACTCTTTTAGGGTAACGAGAATAAACATAGCACTAAACATCACAAACTCCTGTCGGTTTAAAATTAATTACTGTTTTCATACACTGTCGTATTCGGCGACTCTTTTGGTGACATTACGCGTTATAGATTTGGGGTTACCGATATAACCTGAAATCTCTGTCGAAAGTAGACTGGCGTGATTAATTTACAACGTATTCATCTAAGTCTCAGTAACACGGTGGTATTATGGTGCCCTATTGCAATGGGTGGTCAGCCCATTATCAAATGAAGACCAATACGGGAAATTCACTCAAGCTTTTAAAAGTACCCATTATTCGAATCCATGACATTTGCGTTGCTAATTATTACCAATATTTCAGAATATAATTATGACTTAGCTATATACGACTAAGTCATAATTATATTTCTTAAGTTTAAGATGCTGGGATTAAGGATCAATGCTCATTTCTAAGCAAATACTTTTGTAAAATCCAAAAAATCTGAAAAAATAATTAAATCGAGTGGATTTCTCTTAGTTCTTAATTATGAACATTGTCTTCTTAATTATGAACATCTTTGTTGGGGGTAGACAGAAGTGACTATCGTCTACTATGGCTGCCATATCTAGCTAACACTATCTCTTGTGACATAAGAGAGGCCCACAGCCAATCAGACACAAAAAAATATCAGGCAGAACTCAGACCCGAACCCGGGACGTCAGTCAACGTATCTAACCACTAGACCGTAACGGCGATTAAAATTGGATAATTAACATAAATGAATTAAACAACATTTGATATTGAATGACATTTCAGTCTGCGTCTCATGATCTAAAAGCGGGGTAAAAGGCTCTTATAATGAAAGGTTAAAAGACACTTTATATTTAGATCATAAACGATAGCGTAGCATTGACGTAGGCCCGGCCCGGTTGTAGCTTATCGTAGCAAGGTCTGCGTAGAGGTCGTAGCTGTCTCGATAAGTATACTACAAAAAATAACTTAAGGACTCAAAAATGATACCAGTTTTGCCAAGGATAATTTTATAAGTATTAACGGATTGAAGTATATTTGGTACTATAATCTAAATACATACCTATAACTTATTATAAACCATGTATTCGCATCTATCCTTTCCCTATGTTGGTACGGGTTTTATGTAAAGAATAGACCAACTTCCTTTCTGCCAGACAACGCAGAAACCTACCACCCAGTAGTCACTACCATCGTGACTACTGGGTGGTAGATTTCTGCGGTGACTCGCCCGGATCGGTAACACCGCCTTAATTATTCTGGCGGCAACGATGTCAGCGGTTGCCATTGTGTTCCGGTTTAGAAAGTAAAGTAGCCAGTACACTAACGCAAGAGTCTGATATCCCAAACTTATTAGACAGACGCACCATTAATACCTTTGGTATATATAGGCGACGGTTATCTCTTACCATCAAGATATCCGTGTGCTTGTTTAATGTCCTATAAAATAAAAAAAATGCTATTAATATTATGAATGCGAAAGTTTATGAGGATCTAGATCATTCTTTCCCAAAGTGGGCAACAACGCACGTTGTGGGCGCCGGAAGTGTAGAGGGGGGCGGTATGTAGCAGTAAAAAATAATAATTATTATAAGATATCCTTAACTTCGGTGTGCCTATTGGCAAAGGGCTCCTCCACCGATTTCCACTGGTGCCTGTCTTGGGCAACCCTTCTCCAGTGTGGTCCAGCAGTATATTTTATTTCGTCTTCCCATCTTGTAAGGAAGGCAAAATACAAGATGGGAAAGTTTTATTATTAATGCTCAAATTTTGAATAAGATATATTCTTAATATTGTCAAGTTGCATTATTATTACACTCTCTGATATCAAAAGTTTCGTTTAGAACAGGTATAGGTTTAACGAAACCCCAGGCTAAACTAATGTTATTGAGATTTTTAAGATGAAAGAAAATGGGTGCGCTTCAATAACTGTATTTCAAAGTGGGCGTTAAACGAAATAAGGGAACCTCTGATCTAGATATTTGATACTCAAAAAATGCACAGCCAAAAAACGTGTATATTTCAATTACACAATTTACTATAAGTACGTAGTTCTCAATTCATTTTTGAACAATTGGATACTGATCTGTAAAAGTTTTCTGACTTAGGTTGATGTTACTGGACGTAAAAATACATGGCGTTACTGCGTAACGTCATTCTAATTAACTAAGAGTCGTAGAGGTGCTAGTATTCGGCTTATTAGCATCGGATTCGGGTTACCGAAAGATGCAAGAGTTGTCTCGACTCTGCCTTTCAACGCCGACCAATTTGGTCCAGATTAGTCAGCCGTGGTCTCTCATCGTGCCGACTTCCGCTTACTCTTATATTGTATATATCATTCGCCAGGCGTTCCTGCTACATGCCTTATCTTATTTTTATGTCAATACTTTTATATTGTGAAATTATTTCACTACTTTTATATTGTATTACGAACACGAAAGGTGGGTGTGAAAGGTTTTCAAAATCTTAAAAGAAGGAATTGGCTTATCATGGTATAGGAAGATGTCTTGTCACCTACAATTAGGAGTCCCGTATGCTCAAGAAAAGTATCACAATCTTAGTTTAGGCTCCATACAGTTAGAATTAAGTTACTTACAAGTTTTATAAGTCAAAATCTAAATCAAAAATAAAAACAATATTTAAAAAAATGTAAAATAAAAAAATATATATTTAAATACGATAATTTATTTTTACTAGCCGCAACTTTGTTAGTGTAGATACGAGTATACCGTCAAAATCATTTTAGCCGTTTCGGAGATTATCGGATCAAAGAACAGAATGACAAAAAAATATTTTTAATGTTTTTTTTTATTATATAATATTGACTTCTATCGTACATACTTTCACAAGCACTATTTAAAAATCTATTATTTTGATATTACAACCATGTGTAATTTGTATGTGATCCCCACATAATTGTGATCTCCGTAGGAGAGAGTCAGAAATGTCTTCATTCTAACTGGTTATATAATCCATGTTTTCCATAACACAACCAATTAAAAATCAATTTCGATGGATTGACAATTGACTGTTGAGTGATCCGTTCGCGTTGATTACGTAACACTTGTGTAACACAGAGCCGCCTGCGAACTGTGTCACCCGTGACGTCAGAACTCTCCACGAATGCGCGCGCTTAGATATTATATCATTATGCCAGGTTCCTTGCGGGGTGAGCAGAGAGCTCCAAGCGCTTACATGTCTACTTACACACGCCTGTTTCGCTGCCTCAACATAATCAATCTTTTCATCCTCAGTTTAGTGACTCTTGACTCTGCCTTCATATAAAAAAGTTAAAAAAATGAAATCCTCAAATAAAGCGAAAAATTTGGTTAAGATAAGTCTGTCGAGGTTTCCTATTATATCAACTTCCATAGACTTGCGCATTGTATATTTGTGTTTTGTTAACTTATAGTTAACTTCTGTAGGGCTGATGGAAGTGAGAGTAACATGTTGGCGAATTAGGGTTATGTTTTTCAAGTGTATGTGTTTATGTGTGTAGATTTATGTGGTGGTTAAAAACTATAAATGTTACAAAATAGAACAATGAGCGTATTTATGCGTGTACGTGTGTGCGTGCGTGTTTGTGTTTGTGTGTGTGTGTTTACGCGCGCGCGTGCGTGCGTGCGTGTGTGTGTGTGTGTGTGTGTGTGTGTGTGTGTGTGTGTGTGTGTGTGTGTGTGTGTGTGTATGTGTGTGTG
>DVZW01000572.1:0-10010 GCA_018237805.1 Mesosemia grandis
GAGTGTAGGTTTTACACGTCACTAATATCGTGACTAAAAGGTGGTATATTTTTGCGATGATTCGCCCGAATTGGTATCACTGCTTAACTTATTTTTGCCGCAATAAATTCGTGCTTACCATTGCTGTGTTCCGGTTTGGAGAATAGAGTAACCGGCACGCTTACGCAAGAGTTTTATCATCCCAGACTAAAGGTTGGCAACGCACGTTAAGTGGTTTAACACATTCGGTGCTCATATGCGATAGTTATCTCTCACCATCAGGAGACCTATCTTCTTATTTGATTACCTATAACATAAAAACAAATAAAACATGTGCTCTTGTTGGTATGCTAATGACGGCGAGAACTTTTACGGGCGCGTGAGTGAATTCGTGGATTGCAGAAACGTGATTTCTACTTATCCTTTTTTGGCACAATAGCTGTGAATTTATAAAGAAATATAATGGTTTTATTTTCTTGTTAAAAGGTTCAGTGTTTAAATATTTAAATTTATTACTAACGTCAAACTGATTATCCGTGAAAGTGTGAATAGATGTCTCGGTTAAGTAAAGTAAAAGTTAGTATTAAGTACAAAGAAACTAGTAAACTATTAGGTACTATATAGGTGGTAGCACTAGCAAATTATTAATATTTAATATTAATGAATATCATCACGCCCAATATCGCAGAAAGGGTAGGCAGAGGTGAAAATAATTCACACCAGTGGTAAACACTCACGACTAATATACATTAAAACTAGCCGAAGACGTTAAGACCCATGGTGTGACAGGTGGCACACTCGTCAACAAATCGAGCACATATTCCAATCCCAGGCAGTGAAATTTTCACAGAAAATTTGAATTTATATTCAAAAAATCTAAAAGACCTCATTAAACCATTTTTTGTTATGCCCGACCAGGGAAATGACCCCAGGACCTCGTGCATCTTATACCGACACCGGTACCACTATGCCAAAGA
Source organism: Mesosemia grandis (assembly GCA_018237805.1). NCBI lineage: Eukaryota > Metazoa > Arthropoda > Insecta > Lepidoptera > Riodinidae > Mesosemia > Mesosemia grandis. The sequence goes on from DVZW01000572.1 coordinate 957, forward strand.
GGAAATTAAGTAGACTATTAATACAGGTTGCAATACTTTACCCACGTCTACCCAACTTTATAATATGCAAAAGCCTTTCGACATACTAAAAATTAATCAGTGATGGCAATTACATTCAGAAACTCTTGTTAAAAGCAGTACAACTAATTATTAAGCCACAAAACTGCTACAATTTATTTTATCTAAATACTAGCGCTACAAGTATATTTCTCTTTAAATTTAAACAACGCGAGGCTTAAGGAAAAATAATGTCTACATCTTGCGTAATTTATGAGTGCGGACATTTTTAGGGCAAAATGCCGCAGAGACAAAGAAATAATCAAAGCTAATATTTTTGTAATTGTTAATTACACCGAAATTTTTCTTTTATAAACATATTAGAATTACTAAGCCATAAGTCGATCTACCCACAAAGTTATATTTTCTCTGGGTTGAATGACATTGCTTACCTTGCGTATGCGTGCGTATATTACGTATGCTACGTTGATTACGCCCGCTATGTTTGGTGTAGTAGCGTAGCGTATTTGGCGTAGTAGCATGGCGGGTGTAGTTAACGTAGCGCGTTTATTGTAGTAGCGTAGCGCATTATGCGTTGCCACACCCGTATTAGGTATACAGAAAATATGCTTAAAAGTTGACTTAATAAATACGTAGAATTAAAGAGTAACAGTAGAGAATAAAGTAAATCGCGTTGGGTTCTTTTTGCTTACCCGCAAGGGACCTGGCGTGATGAAATAATAATCACAAAAAAATTAGTATGTTTATAAGTAACATATAACTTCACGTTAATTATGCCTTATGGGCGTAGACAGACGCCATGTGACTGCATTTCACCAGTGTCACCCCGCAGGAACTCCAACGTAACGTGAACCTCGTCGCCGTCATTAGCATTCCAACAAAACAGCGGGTAAGAAAAGGGTATGGGTATAATAAGGTACGATTAAAAAGTGTTTTGGGATAGAAATGGATTGGAAGAGAAAATAGCTATAGTAAGGTATAAGATACACAACAGATACTGCTGCCTGTAATAATTCCCACCCATAGTAAGGCCGTCTGTATAGTAATCCTTAAGCGACTTCTATATCACTTGCGTAAGGAGTAGTGAAATTTTAAGCTACCAACACACGACCTTCTGTAATCATGTTATACATACTTAATTTTGAAAGTATATTAAGTAATTTCCATAAAACAATAGGTTGAATATAAAATAATTTATATGAATAATACCATTGTATACAAATTATTGTATGACCCTAATGTTTACGTTAAGAACCTTTTAAGTTGAAAATTAAGAACCTGTATCATAAATATACTATATTAAATTTTGGTAAACTAATTATGCTTAGTAAATTTTGGACATCAAAACTTGCAATTTCTACTGAGCAAACCAAATTAAAAAGATCATCAGTCTCTGAAAACAAAGTAACTATATTAACAGTAGCTTTATGAATAACGTATTTGCATACAAATCAGCTATTGTATAAATGCGGGCTATACCATAATTTCAAAGAATGGATGCGAAGAACTTAAATTGTAAAGTTTTGCAGCAAAACTACTGTTAAATTATAATTCCGTAATTCGATAAATAAAGTAACGTAGCGGAAAAGTCAAATGTTAAATATATTCATCATGATTCATTGGCCTGCTTCAATTCTTTTGGCGGGTCATGTTTATTGGTTTTACTTACTCCTGCAGTCAAAATTACTGCCTTATATTATTTTTGTTACACCTTCTCTTATCTTTTATGAGCTGCCTGAAAGTACAGCAGTAAGTCTACGTAGCCCGGATCTGTATGAACCATTTCAGAATATCTGAATAAACTCATTAATCCTCAACCGACGTGTGGATTCGAATTTAGGACCTTGTGGATCTCATACCGACACCGGTACCTGGCGATATATATAATAGCAAATATCTAAGTTTTAGCAACATTGCTGTTTAAGGAATACGAGAAACTGTTAAACTTAAGACGAAAAACTTTTATTTTACGAGACGCTGCAGACATGGATAAAGTTTGGAACAAACTCACAAATGACAAAGCAAACTGCCTAAATGGGATCTAGGAACAATGTCCATTCTATTTCAGCCTAACATACAACGATTTGCTACAAGGTCCGCTTTTAGAGTTCTTTTAGTCACGATCAGTCAGTCAGTATTTGTGATGTAGTTGTTAAAATCAAAATTCTAGTCTACATCAAATTATACATTGTTAGTTCATGTCCATGATAGGTGTATAACAACAGATGCCTCGTCAAAGGTCGTCACAATAACTAGTCTGATGATGCCCGCATCCAGCGTCTCCCCGTCGTTACACCTACATAGTGGTTGACATAGCCACGCCGCGTCTATCGGTTCATGGCACTGAGAACCTTTCGACCTCAACAGCCATCGATTGCACGAGCGATTTGTCCCGCCCTATGACACTTCAGACGAGCAAGTACCTACAATAGCCCCTAGATTGCTCTCTGAGTGACCTTGAGACTTCTTATAAGGCCCATCGTAAGCGACCATGTCTCAGATCCCTAAGTCACGCACTGGTCAAATATAACGAAAGTCATCAATCACTACTTCAGAAAATCTATTTATAGTCATTTATCTTATATATTTTATTTTATATTTTTATCTATGTTATATTTATATCTATTTATATTAGTGGACGGTTTGAGAGACGCTAAGTTTTGCTAGCGACCTACTCATATATTAGGCTGCATTATACACTCCACGATTACAATACGAAGATGGAGGTAAATTATGTCTTTACTCACATTCACTTTCGTATCTTCACGTTAGGTTTTCATACACTGACCTTAGCGAGGCAGTGATTCTTATCCAGATGATGTCGATCCACAGCCATCTACCTACTGGATCGAATCTTAGTCGGCTTAAACCTGTCTTAACTATAAGATAAGATATATTTAAGCTGCTTAGACACAGACTTATTCATATGTGTATACGCATATATTGTACGTCTAGTCGGGTGTCTACACATTTTCTTTGGCAGATTACACTTGCTCAAATGGATTGTAATATTACGGAGTTCTCAAGCACCCTTGTGACCCAAATCTACGGAACAGATGCGATGTAATAACGTTTGTGTGGAACTAAAGTGATCAACACTTCCCGCACTAGTGATGTATCGTGGATCGATGGAATTTTGCCAAATTCTTTCAATTCTTCAGACGTCTCGATGTTTTTCGATCATTTCAATTCCAGACTGTTTTAATAAAACATAAAACATTTTGGTAATCATAATATTGTCATTGAAATTGGAGATTGTGGGAAAATACAATTTGTTTACATTTTAAGGAAACGAGACTAAGTGGCACTCTTTATTGTGAGCAATCAATGCCTTTATTGTATTTTATACTTGCTTTTTTAGTCTCGAACCTAATGAAGATTAGTCTACACACAAAACTTAAGAACTACAAACAATTTAGATTATTTCCAGCAATTATAATTTCTTTAGATTAGTCTGTTTTAATAGTTTCCGTACCTAATATTTTTATTTTCATAATTTCGGCGGGCTATAATTGGTCCAAATGTCGCTTTCGTTGTGTCCCACGTATTCATCTGTGTCCCATGTGATGAATAGGTCAAATAACTTTTTGCCGGGCAGTTCGTAAAAGGCGAGCAAAGGTTAAACATGTCACCATCATCATGACCACCACCTTCTTCCTGCTACCGTAACAACAATGACTGTTATAATCCGGTTTGGAGAACTTACGCAAGAGACTTTCAGTTCTAGTGTTTATAGGTGACGGTTGTGTCGTACTATCAGGGCATCTGTATGCATGTTGGCTTTCAAAGACTACAAAAAAATCCTATACTATAATAATATCTAATATATGATGGATGTCCAAATCAGACAATCCGAATTCATTGAAATCCAAGGTTTGAAAGATAGAAAATAATTTAAGGGATTTATTTCTACGGAGTTAATTTGAATGAGATCTTGTAAACTCCATGATGATTGAAAGAAGTGATAAGAAAATAACATTATTTAACCCTAATGAGCCTTTTTTTATAGGGACTTTGTTACAATTGCGATGACGCCAGCCCCATCGAACCTATCACTAAACTCTATCCTATCATAAAGGAAGAGTGAGTGGCATCGAATTTTTAAGCCACTTTTGACGGCAGTCTACTGAGTATGCTACATGTTTACTTAAGGTCTTTTTACCGTCTATGTAAATATGGAATCAACCGTCATATTTTATGGCGAGTTCCTGGAGAACAATTGTTTTTAAATAATTACTATTATATGAAGTTTTAGCTAGAGTAGTATCCAAGTCAGATACAATACTAAAATAATCAACACCCATGTTCCAAGAATGAACATCTCCAGAGGGGACGATGAAACAATATTTTCTTCAATGGTATAATTAAACGGAACCCCGCCAACAAAGGTTTATTTTTATTCTGCCTGTACCTTTCGTAAGATCACTTAGATCACTAATTGTATAAATAAATTATTGTTAAAATTTATTTTTCAACGATTTTCATTTCAAACAGTACTGAGTACCTATTTTTCTTCTAATTATCAGTGGTGAGATTGACAGTTCACACCTCATGTAGTAAATTGGAGTACTACTACATAAACTACTCGTATCATTGATGCGCAAGAAGTGACTGAATTTTATTTATTTCTCTGACAATGTTTTCGCGGCACTATGCAAAAGGGAACACCCGTAATCAAATCTACTCTGGACACTAACAGATAAATATATTTGCATAATATATTTCTGGTGTACACCTCATAACGCACCTGCCAAGATTTTAGTATATTTAAATATTTCTAAACTTTTTACCCAACTGGGGCGTTATGTTTTTCGAGTGTATGTCCATTTCTTTGGCACGTCCTACAGCCCAAACGGCTGGACGGTTTTTGACGTATGAGGTGTCATTGGATTGGTCAGAATTGTGGCAGTAACATAGGCTTTATATTTTTAAAATGGCGTCCGCAAATGGAAATAGGAAGGTTTGTAATCGGCTTATTTGTTCTCGTGTTAAAAAAACCAATTACTCAATTTGCTTTTACAAATACCTCACTAATGTGTTTTCCCTAACTTAATGACCGATCTTTTCTGTTTTCTACAAAAAATGATGTCCTTGTGAATAATTAAAAGACCTCTAAATAATGATGTCCATGAGTAAGGGATAGACGGAATGAATAATGGTGTGTAGAGGGGAACTACTTATATTGTATTATTGTACCGCCTCATTGTTAAAGTGGTTAGCGTCGACGAGTTTTTTTTTATGTATTAGTTTCAGACGATTTCTATGCATTAGTTTTGTTCACTAACACTAATATCATAAGCAAATTATTTGCTTAGATTGGGGTTAGATCAATTCGTGTAATTTATCCTAAATATTTATTATTTAGTGTATCCTGATGAGTAAGATAAATGATATAATTGTTTAATTGTTAAAAATAAGATACAATTTATTTTGTTATTATCAATTTCAACAAGTAATTAATAAACACGAGAACAAAAAACCCGTCTGTAAACCATTTTTTTTATATTTGCGAGCGCCATTTTGAAATTATATATGTCATAGTTTATGTCACTATTGATTGACACACAATTTAGACGATTCCAAAGACACCTTCTTGGAATAAGATTCCAGAATTGGAAGCCGAACTATGTATACGATAAAATAAATGTCATCTTTGAAAAAATATATTTTATAACTTTTAAATAAGAGTTTAATTTTAACTTTTATATTCATAGTTTTTTAAAATGAATTTTTAATAATGGTGAACATTGAAAATGATGAAACGAGATTACAATACTGATTTTGATAAAATAGACGCCTATATGGTGACAGGAAGCCATTTTGAAAAAGGAAGAAAGAAAGAAAACAAACCATAGACTTGAAGTGTGCTGTCACTTGCGTTTTGTTGCACCATTTATATTTAAAGCTTGTGTTCTTTAATTATTTATATTATTTATATCATATTTTAACACTTATTATCTTATTCCTGACGAATACAAATAAAAGATAATATATAATCAAAATTGGCCGCTCTTGTATTATAAATGATATAACTAACACAACTTTATTTATATAGATATAAAGCAGTGGCACCTTTATAAGAGGTAAAGGATTATATTCGTTTCGGCGTCGCATATATCAAATAAAAGATAAATAATTACTTTCTTCCCCCAAAATTGTTTTAAGACGACGTTTATTGGTTTGTTTGTGTGGAAACTTGGCGCCACGTCAGTTACCTGAAACTCCCCTTCACCGAACTTAATGGTAGGAATGAGTCTGTTATTGGAGCAAAAAATACAATTTTCTTAACCATTTTTCAACTTTATCGGGTTTGATATTTCGAGGAGTTATAAAAATCTAATGTCTATTACAGATATAAATCACTATAATCTCCTCTTTCATCTACTGGTGGTCTATTTTGATTTACTTACCCATTTTTAGTTATTGAAAAAAAGATTATATTATACTAATATATTACATGATATTATACTAATAAGTTAATTATAAAATTATTATATCGTATCGTAGCGGTAGCGACGTGGATATAAGACGTACGAGTTCCTTGGTATCAAATCTTAGGTTGAGCAAAAATTGGGATTACTTTTTTCAAATTCTTTTTGATAAAATTTCACTGCCGAGATTGGATTACATTACCCATATGGTGACAGGCTTGCCACCTGTCACATCACAGGACTTAATATTATCGGATAATCATTGGTAATTCTAATTCACACCACCGCTACTGCTGTGTCCTAGTTTTACGTATGCCTACCCGTTCGGGAATAGTGGGCGTTATGATATTTATTCAAGTTATTTATAAAACGATTAATTAAGATACATTTATTAATAAATAAAAACACTATTATTTAAATAAGATGGTGGTCTGGTGCCAGTCAAATCATCGCAGAACTATATTACTTAGTAGTCACGTTTAGCCTAATCTTCACATAGAGCCCGGAGACAGGAGAAAATATAAAAGAAACATTTGTTTGTCATTTAAACATGTGGTTACGAAAAACTGAATTGTCAATATCTCCTACTGGAATAAAAGCAGTACTTTGTAATATTAGCTTTCGGTATTGATGTTTGTATAAACTTCTTCCTGCATGCAACGGACTACCGGTAAACGAAGAAAGGCGACTGGAAAGTTCAACGGAATAACGATAAACCAAAATTTATGTGGGCGCCGGTCTACGCGTCAGTAATCTATCGCCGTGGAAAACAAAGGTAGCTCTCGCCGACTGTAATAAAATTGTATTATGTTTCAGTGCATTTCCTGATTTTCACGCACATTTATTTTCGTTAAGTTGAGAAAAAACATTACCAAAATAGTTTATTTACATCCGCTTTTTTTTTAAATGGAAGCCAAATAAGTGATCAAAACTTCTGATAGTAAAAGGTAATCGTCGCCTAAATACACCGAACGTGTTAATGGTTTTCGAACAATATTCGATCGGCTCGTTGGCATAGTGGTTCGGGTGTTGGTATAAGATGCAATTCCCAAGTCGGTCATATCAAAATTATATACGCTACCGCACCATACAATACAATAACGGTATATTTTTTTTATGCACGGGCAACGCAGCGTTTGTCAACTAGTATTTATATATTTCTAATATGACAAACACATGAGAAACATAAATGTTTATACATGCCTTAAGCAGCATACCTAGCGTACGGGAAGGAAGGAATCGTTGTATTATGTATGAGGGCGGCCCTTTCAATTCATTCGGACGATATTCTTGAACCTTTGTCCTTTCTGGGCCTGTAATTTATTGCTTCTATTTAGTACTAAATCTTACAAGAGTGCGTTTTACAAATACAATATCACTGTGTTGGTCCGGGCTACGTGTGAAAAATAGATAAACTGCCTTCCTGCCAGGCAACTGGTAAGAATGCCTCTTACCAGCTGTCTGTAAAAGGTTAAACAAATATAATAAGTCACAATCATCGTGATTACTAGGTGGTAGAATTCTGCAATGACTCACCCGGATTGGTATCACAGCCGTACCTATTCGAGTTTCGAGGATAAGGTATATAGACTACCTAAATATAGACTACGCAAAAGATTAAATTTCTTCTCAAGGTAAGACAATGATCCAATTACATAGTTGGTGTATTTAGACGACGGGTTTCTCTAACCATCAGGAGATCCGGCTGTCGCTGCCTTCCGAAGCTATAAAACGTCCATCAACGTCCTTAAATTATGTCATAAAAATGTATTGTATGTAGTTTTCTTTATAATGGTACCGAACAAATAAGTTGTTCCCGTTTTATGGCGATATTAAATAAACGAATTCACTCTAAGCGCTTTGGAATATAAAAATAAATTACCTGTATGGCTATGTTTACTCGCAAGCTTTATGTTAGCACTTCAATTAACTTCTAAAATATTTTTTTTTTAGATCTGTTTATTGTTTTGGGTACTTGCACCCAATATATATTTTATTAATTTACTAAAAGATGATTACATTAGTACCTGCGATTCCCTCTGTATTGAATTGTCTTAATTTGAAATATTGACTTGAGAGTTACATCAAGTTTAAGACGGAGGGTACTTAAACTTTATGCAATTCTGACATGTTTTTTGTTTGTTTGTCTGTTTGTCCGGGTTAATCTCTGGAAGGGCTGGAGCGATTTTTCCAAGACTGACTGACTAGCTGATGTTATTAGAAAACTTAGGCTACTTCCTCAAAACAACTTTTTTATTTAATTCTACGCTGACGGAGTCGCGGGCACACCTAGTCAATTTTAAAATTAATTTCAATAAAACAAAAAAAAGTATTAAATAAAAATTGCCACATCACTTTGAGCATTTAAATATTAAATATCCTTTTAAAATACTGTTTATTTATTCCCTCATTGGGATTATTTACATGAATGATTAAAATGCATATATTGGGATTATAAATGAAAACCGCGATCAACACATTGAACAACTATAAAAACATTTATCTTATAAGTAGCAGATTTATTGATAACTTTATACTCTGACAGAGGCAGAGGTGTATTTTTTTTAAATTATAGGTAAGCAAATAAGCAGATGGTTGTCCTGAT
>DVZW01000573.1:0-10003 GCA_018237805.1 Mesosemia grandis
ATTAATTTATATTAAAAACATACTGTGATAGCGTGATTTGAGTGGTCATCAAAATTAAATGAGAAGATACCGTCCAGAGTGTCGTCAACAATGCTTATTACACTATTACGTAGGTTCCTTGGGAGGTACGCACGAGGCAGAGAATCGAGCGCCAAACATGACGACTCACATAAGCGGTTTCGCCTCTTCAATTTTCACTCTGTGCACTCTCGTCGGTTTCTGAGACTCTTAACGCCGCGTTCGTGGCGCCACCAATCGGTCAAGATAAATCTGTAGTGTCTTCTTGACTTGACATTAAAACTCAATAAGGCTTTGAGTCTCCGTACTTATAATTTGTACCACTTAATTTTTGCCTAATTGAAGTATTTTTTAATTATTGGATGGCAGGCCGTTGCATATTCGTTGGTGCTATTGCATCTTTGAACGGTGAACTCTAAAGGTTGGCAACGGTTCTACTGTTACCATCAGGCGTTAAATATGCTTAACCTATCCTTGGAAATGACTTTATGAAATTTCGTATTACTATGTACATATTTTCAGTAGCATCACCAACACCGGAAGCAAAGCATTTGCCAAGAGTGGGAGAGATATTAATGGTGGAATTTGGTCCTGAAAATAAAAGGCTCAAGAGATTTTTCTTTGTTCATAATGTCAGACTCACTTCGTCAGGTAAGTGATATTTTTCTTACAAAAAAAAATTCATCACGCACATAGTATTAGAAAGAGCAAGCAGAGGTGGAACCTGTATGTGTCAATACTGACATATAGAGACATTTCCAAAGATATTTTTCTAGGATACTATGATGACTGAGGTTAAGAAACAAACAGCTGTTAGTTCAATAAAATATTTTTTATTCATAATTGATAAAGACCTTGTCACTCAATAAAATAAGAATTCGATATGAAAAAGTTTCTAGGATACCACTTCCTTAAAAAACTTTACTTTCTTATTTTTACACCGACACTTTCTTTCATATCAACTGTTTCTCTCACTTTGCTACTACGGACGCAGTTGGTTAGAGTGGTTATCTTAACATCAAGATATCCGTCCTCTTATTTGTCTTTATATACAATAAAAAATATATTAATCAGAACGATGATAACTTTGCTTTCAAAATAATTATCGCTTTAATTTTTTTATTTTATTTTACAGTTAAAAATATTTCAGTGTTTACCATATCACTCTACGCAACGTTCACAGATACAATGAAATATTTAAAGAAAGGCGATCTCATATTGGGCACTATACTGGCGTATATAAATAAGGAACTGTTGTTATTTGAAGCAATGGAATGTTTGGCGGAATCTCCTTTACGTGATACTATATTAAGTCCAGAACCAAAACATTTTGAGCAAGAATTACTTCCTCTGAATATTCAATCTCAGGTAACTAAACAATTCAATGGCAAATAAAAACTTTTTATAGTGATTTAGTCTAGATTTTTTAATGTAGTCTAGTCGGCCGTGGCTAGCCTTGGGTTACAAAACACACCTTAAAAATGGATCTTAATTAAGTTATCTATTTTCAGTGGACAAATCATTTGAACCTAAGTCAAAAGAAGGCTGTCATTACAATAGTATCGGCGGCCCTCAGTAACCGACCCAGTATAAAGATGATACAGGGACCTCCTGGCACAGGTATGTTTATATCGACTAGTTAAATAAATAAATATCAACACGTCCATTATCCCCGAAGAGGTAGACAGGTGATACTATCAGCGGCGCCTGTGTGTACTAGTATACCCACGATCAACCGATGATATTAAATCCCATCATCATCCTGCAGGTGGTAAGTCTGTCGCCATGCCGAGCACATATTCCAGTCAGTAAAACTGAAAAAACTTATACGATTTTTACGGCAAGTGGTATCGGCACCGCTAATGTATAACCGCAACACCAGAGGCGATTCAATCCCTTTGCCAGCCTTTAAGGAATGAAGTCTCTTTTCTTAAAGGTGAAATCCCATATCACACAGATATCCAAACAATGGCTTAAAACTGAACAAACTCGTTAAAACAATTGCCCGACCTGGTGATGGCATCCAAGATCTCCTGATGGTAAGAAATACCCACATACAGACCAAAGGCTGTAATATGGCTTCAGCTGCATATGAAAAGGAAGTTTATAGAAACTTCCGAATACTTAAGAATGAAAGCACCGTGATCAAATTCTATGCAAATTGTACTTCTAAAATTTATTTATTTGATTTCAGGAAAATCAAGTGTTATATGTTCTATAGTGATGACATATTTTTATGATGACAACAATAAGAGACGCCAGAATCGCAATAAGATACTGATTTGTGCAACGAGTAATGCGGCTGTTGACGAGTTGGTTACAAGACTGCTTAATATTAGACAAAAATTGCCAAAAGGTAAGTTTCTTTTCAATGGTAGGCACTAATTAATTTCACTGATCCACATGAGAAGAATTGAAAGAGATATATTTAGGATAATGGTAGATGATGTAGTATTGTTACCCATGGATGAAATTGTACATCTTGAATGTGCTTTCAAAGGGAATGGAAAGTACACAGTAGATGTCGGGAGAATTGTGAATACAGGGAATAGAGTGAAAGGGACGTAAGCTTTTGGAAAACAAAAACATAAGACAAAAAGCGCGGCTTATTTTGCATTACTCCGTACCCACTTCAATGTTACTGTACGGAAGCGAGAGCTGGGTATGTTCGAAAGAGCTTTAAAGTGGGATAAACGAGGTTGAGATGAGAGCCCTACTGAAAATCTGTGAGGTCACACTCACCCACCGCGTTCATAATACAGAAGTGAGAGAGATAGTTGGTATGAAAGAAAGTATCGGTGTAACAAGTAAGTTACACTTTTAAAGAAAAAGGGTAACTGGGAGGTTTCTTGCCGGTTGTTCCTCACAGAACCAGTCTGCCCAGCCGGTGGTAGAATAATTCTTGACATTCTATAAATACTTCTGAAAAAGTTTACATCCGATTTGTCTCTTTGTTTGGCTATGTACAGGTACGTTATATAAGTGTCAATGCGAAGTAAAAATGAATTGGGTTGTGTAGCGGAGCGGTTCCGCATGGTGCGCGTGGGGAGGCTAGAAGCCATGCACGCGCGCGCTCGCGACGTCAGCTCCCAGCAACTCGCCAGCCGCGACGCGCGCGCGCAGGCCGACGCCCCGCACAGCGCCGCACTCGCTCAGGAGGTGCGTCTCTCCCCACTAATACTGACCCTACACCATGGCCAACATTGTGGCGAATGTTGTGGCCGAGACCTGTTGGCCATTGTGTAGACGTGGATGTCCCTCCTTATACACAGTGGTCAATTTTGTTGCGAATGCTGTGTCGAACTTGGCCATAGAGTAGATAGGTATTTGATTTGTGTTGAACGATGGGCTCTAAGATGTGAGAAATCCGTGTAATCGGTTTTTAACAAAAGCTTGTAACAAAGTATTGACCGCCATGTTTACACGTTTGCGAACGCTTTGCCAGAAAGTTTGCCAATCCAAATTTGTAGAGAAAATAACACTAATACCCTGTCTACAATATAGGGGTTAGTTCAATCGTCTTTCAAAGCGATGGGGTCGTTTTTGGACGTTCTGAAATGTCAAAACCCAAACACCTATACTAGTTTTTTGGTTTAGACATTTCGAAGCGTTCAGAAACGACACGATCGCGTCTACGATGGCGCTTATTCTAAGGGGGCAGGGATTCTCAATGTGGTATCATCCCCGATATCGACTCCTCGGGATCGAAATAAGTTTCCCAGGGGTACATATACTATCGACCCCTATTAATCATCACAATTTTTATTTGAAATATTCAAGACACTATAATTGTGTTATGTGTATCATCCTATTATTAGAATGAGTAATGCTTTAATAGAAAGTACCGTTATTGCTCTTTCGAACCGTTTTAGTCCGGCCTTTGCATAAAGTTTAGGCTAAGTTTAACTCCCAAGCCAAGCCGCTCGTAAGAAGCGAACAAAGGTATTACAAGTCACTTCTTGACTACTATTTGGTTGAGTTCGGCAACGACTCGCTCGGATTGGTACCAGCTTCTTACATATTCCTGCCGCAATAATGTCAATGCTTGTTGTCATGTTCCGCCTTAAAGAATAAAATAGCCGGTACACTTACGCAAAAGTCGTATCATCCCAGACTGCGGGTTGGTAACGCATCATTGACACCTTTGCTGTCTATAGGCGGCGGTTGTCTTACCATAAAGAGTACCGCCTGGTTGATTTATTTCCTATTATATAAAAAAAATCAAAAAGCGTGAACAATTTCGTACTAGATAAAAAACTCGGCATACCAATAAACACGGACAAATCCGTGCAATTCTATGAGGGTCTGAGGTATATTTTGGAGAAGAGAAGGGATCTTGTCTAGTATCATTTGAGAATCCCTGATATAGACGATTCTAAATTTATATAGGTGCACCGAAGGAGAAGCCCTCGGCGCAAATTATAAGAATTCGGATCTCTATGATTTTATAGAAATATAAATTTATAGAGATCCGAGCGCCAAACATCACAATCTGACACACCCGTTTAACTTTCTCAACATTCATAACTCTTCTCATGCACTCTCGTCGGCTTCTGTGAGTGATACCGCCTTCTTCCAATGCGTATGTATAGATAACAAATAAACGTTTAATTTTTTTTGTAATATTAATAAATATTTTACAAGATTTCGCACTTGGAAGCCAAGATCAACATGTGGAAAACTGCTGCGAACGACGCCAAAGATCCTGTCCGTGTCGCCTATTGCCAGGACCGCGCTAATGATACCGCCAGCAGATTAGCCTTGGTAATTGTTCGTTTTCTTTTGTTTTAATTTGACTCATTCTAATATGACGACCTCAATATCACAAAATTAAAAACCTTTACGTTACAGTTTAAAGATATTAACGGGACTAAACGCGTAATTATTGCACTTGTGAAAAGCTCGACGTCGACAAGTTACTATGGCCGTTCGTTCGTGACCACGGCCATTGTAACGTGGTCGAAACTATGAGCCTGCTACAAGTAAGTGCATTACTTACGCCTTTAGTCCCGTTAATATCTTTAAAGTATAATAGAACGCGTTAGCTTGAAAATTTCAACTTTAAGTTTCAGATTTTCGTCCAATCTTCTATTGTTATGAAAAATACGTGTGATTTAAAATAAAACTCCTTTTTTGTATCCTCCTTATAAATATAGTGTGATTTCTATATTTATAATACAAAATATAGCTCCTCTTTCACCATCATTTCAGCCTAACCACATCCACTGCTTGGCAAACGCCTCTTGTTTAGATCGCCATAATAACGCTATGCATATACTCCAACTCGTGAGGTTCTACCACCATAAGAACCAACACCATGGAATATATTTCCTACCTACATCAGAAGTGCTGGAAATATAAAGTCATTTAAAAAGCTTCTCAATTATCACTTATTGTCGCTTTGTTATAAACCTGTAGTTAAAGAATTAATTCTATTTGTCTAAATCATTTTTTTATCTACCTAATGTTAAGTAGATGCATCTCGATATCTGCTTGCAAACTTTCCTTGGAGCCTTTTTCATCTTATAAGCGATTGAGCGCGGGTGCGAGGCTAACCTGCCCATGAGCTTCACACAATATTTTCTTCGTTTAAGTCCCATGCCTATAAACACGAGCACCGGCACATGAGAAGAGTCCGGTAAGTGAGATCCCATATCCTAAATATTCCATAAAGAAACAGTTTTATTTCCATGGGAATGAATCTGAAATCTCTATCTTACACAATGTTATTAGTAGCTTGGAAGTTTTAAGTCCCATGCTCATATATACGAGCACCGGTACGACACAAGAGAAGAACGTCCGGTAAGTGTGATTCCATAACCTAAATATTCCACAAAGAAACGGTTTTATTTCCATGGGAAATGAATCTGAAATCTCTTTTTGGAAAATCAGTTATTAGTTGCTCGGAAGTCTTAAGTCCCATGCCCAAAAACACGAGCACCGGTACTAGAGAAGTACGTCCTGTGTGTGATCCCATTACCGTGACATTTCCTTGGCTTGTGTTGACAGTTGCGCGGCAACGGCGGCGGGGGCGACCTGCGGCCCGACCGGCTGTTCCAGTCCGAGCGGCGCATCATCGAGTGCGCAGACATCATCGTCACCACGCTCTCCAGTGCCTCCAGCCACAAGATGAAAGGGCAAGTCTTACTTATACTTATTAAACAGCATAAAGTCATTCAAAATCATTTAATTTGTAAACTTTTCAGAAATATTTATAGGTCGTCAATATTCACTCTACTGCCGATTCAGAAGGCCGGGTCTGTGAGATACAAACAGCAACAAACCACACGGTTGCTCTTTTTATCCAAAATGTACATTTAAAACAAATATATCCAATAACTTATACATTAACAAAACATATTATTTCGTAAATAAAGTAACTGAATTGCAAAGTAGGAAAACTAACATTTAATATAAAAAAAAACATTACTGTGGTGTAAAACAAAAAAAAGATTCCATAATTAAACAGTTATTTTATTTCTATGGGAAAATGGTATTCGCGTTATTGCCACGGGCCTTTACCATCCAATAAAGTCTATACTTTACTCCGAGGAAAGGTGGCCGGCACTTTTTCGGACAAGGAAAACGGAGTGAATTTTTCACTTGGAAAACTCACGGATTCTTCATTTTTTGGACACTTAACGATGATTTATTGCATAAAACACAATCATTATTGTTCACTAAATCACTTTATGCTAATATTAAAAAGTCCCATAATATTCATAATTTAGTTAATGTAAATTGAACTCACACAGTCTGAGGTATAAGTTCAAATTCATTTGTACCATTACTTTCTTTATTCGAAGTACGAAGATAGTGAATTTTTCCACAGCGGTTCCCGTGCATATTACGACGTATGCTACTTCTATAGTATTTTTTTTATATTATAGGAAAGCAAACAAACAGATGTATCTACTGATAATTAGACATAATCGGTGCCTATATACACCAAAGGTTCTAATGGTGCTGACATAAACAAGAGTGGCATAAATGTACCGGCTACTTTACTCAGCAAAGCGGAACACGACATTAGCAAGCACTGCTGGCATTATAGAGGCTGGAATAAGTACGGCGGTATCAATTCGGACGAGTCATCAGAACTCTACCACCTAGTAGTCACGATGTTAGTGACTTGACAAACTTGCTTGCAGGAAACTGGCTTATTCTACACACAAAGCCCGGACTAACACCGAGAAATGAACTACTTGTATAGTTTTGAATGTTCTGTGCGTTGTCCTGTGTTCATGTGGAGTATTTGGCGCAGGCTCAGGGACCGCGTGTCGCTGTGCATCGTGGACGAGGCGGGACAGGCCATCGAGCCGGAGACGCTCATCCCGCTCACGCTGGGTGTCACGCATCTCGCACTCATCGGAGACCCACAACAGCTGCCCGGTTTCATTTGCTCACAGGTAACGATTTCAAGTACTTTTTTTTTTTTTTGAAGTGATAACTTCTTATGGGAGGGCAAACCGATTCGTTACGTAACGTTTATTGACTATCAGGTAGACCGAATTTCCAACTCGACCCCCAGGATACTTAATATATAAAAATTATTATATACCTACATCAAAAAAATTATTGAATTATATTGTTAAGATTTTTATATTTTACAGTGGGTTCGATCTCACGACCCTTCCATTGTTGTGCCGACGATATTCACCCACTACCACTCGGCCTTGTTAAACTATTTCGATTTTTTGAACTATTAGATTTGATAGCCTAGTACTGTTTAGTGTTGATAGATGGCGCTGTAATATATAATATGGAAAACAATTTCAATATTAAATAATTCAACTTAAATTAGTTTAAGTTATCACATCTATCGGGCATCCCGTGACGTATACTTTTTTTTATACTATAGTAAAGCAAACTAGGTGGTGGAGTTCTGCTATGACTCGCCCGGATAGGTACCACCGCCTTACTTATTCCTGGCGCAATAATGCCAATGCTTACCATTGTCGTCCGGTGTGGAGAGTACAATAGCCGGTACACTTACGCAAAAGTCTTATCATCCCAGACTCTTGGTTGACAACGCACCATTAACACCTTTGTTGTATATAGACGACGTTAATCTCTTACCATTAGGAGATCCATCTGCTTGTTTGCTTTCCAAATTGTACAAAAGAAAACTAATAGAGTGTTCTCCAGATGGTAAGATATAACAGTAGCTTATACACACCAAAGGTGTTAATGGTACGTTGCGCTTGAGACTGTGATGTGTATCTTTCTCAAGTTCACCGGCTACTTGACGCTCCACACTAGAATAAGACAAGCAGTGACGTTGTGAGGGCAGAAATAATTACCAATCTGAACGTGTCTTTGCAGATCGCTACCTCTTTGGGGTAAGCTAATACAAAATTTACCATCAAACATTGCAGATTTATTTTTAAAATTTTTGTTTTCTAGCGTGCAAAGAAACACGGGCTCGGCGAAAGTTTGTTCTCCCGTCTAGCTTCTACCACGGAGCAATGGAAAGAAGATAATCCAGTGATTTTGCTAAACGAACAGTACCGAATGCATCCAGAAATAGCAGATTATCCCAACCGAGCGTTTTACGACTCCAAAATACAGACTATGGTGTTACCTCAAGCAGACTTGCCGATTCCGTCATATTGTATGGTCGGTATATGCAGCGGCGATAAAGGACAAGGTATTCATTATTTTTTGATGTAGTATCTTAACTCTCGGTTGGTGGATCGCGCGGTATTCGATTTTTCCAATGAACGCATTGGCGGTTAATGCTTAGGATATAACCAATTATATGAAACCGTAAAAGCGCGCGCTTTTTGATTTGACCAATGAGCGCGGTGGCGGTTTATGCTTAGAATATATTCGGCCAATCATATGGAACCGGAAAGTGCGCACTTTTTGATTAGACCAATTGGCGTGGGGCGGTTATGCTTAGAATTTTTTTTTAAACAATCATATAAAACCGCTTACGACTTATGCTTATAATATTTTCGAGCAATCATATGATACCGTGGAAGCACGCGTTATTTATTTTGCCCAATGAGTGCGATTGGAGATTATGTCTAGAATTATTAACCGATCATATGACACCTTATGCTCGGAATATTTTCGGCCAATCATATGTAACCGAGAAAGCACGCGCAATTTATGTGAGCAATGAGCGCGGTGCCGACTTTTGTGTAGAATATTTTCGACCAATCATATGAAAACGTCGAAGTGCGCTCTATTTGATTTGAAAAATGATCACGGTGGCAGTTTATTCTTAGAATATTTTTGATCAATTATATGAATCCGGGGAAGCGCGGAATTTCAATTGTCCAATAAGTGTTCGCGGTGGAGGTTTAAACTTCGAGTATATTTCGCGCTTGCCGTTCATGCTCAATATATTCGGACAATATATGTCGAATAAATTGGCTAATAGGATAATATGACAGATGTCACACATGATATTCTGTAAGGTTTGTTTTTTTTATCATTTAGATAGAAGGCAAACAAGTTTAAAAAATGTTAATGAAGAATCGCCACCCATGGCGGGGTAGTTTAGTTTTTTGTGTAAGTTTACCGGCTGCTTTGTCTAGGTAAAACGGTGGCACCTATCTGAGCGAGTTTTTGCCGAACTTCACCACCTAATAGTCGTGATGTTGATGGCACAATAATCACATTATGCTTCGGTTTCCCGGTTTCTCGTTATCAAAGAGTCATCATAATTTTAAACTTTTGTTGTTCACTGTTGGATATAGGCTTACCGTAAACATCGTCACAATTCTGTTGTCTGTCGATCGCATTCATCGACGTCGGTC
The DNA here is from genome assembly GCA_018237805.1 of Mesosemia grandis. Taxonomy (NCBI): domain Eukaryota; kingdom Metazoa; phylum Arthropoda; class Insecta; order Lepidoptera; family Riodinidae; genus Mesosemia; species Mesosemia grandis. The sequence continues at coordinate 9,789 of DVZW01000573.1, forward strand.
ATTTTGACAAGACGGTCAGTTCATCCGGTGGTGGATAAAATCGAAATATAGTCTTAGATTTTTACATTTATGTGTAATTTCGAGCGAAACACTCACTCGGGTTATAACTATTATGGAAACGTGGATCCATCTGTTACTTTATGGGATATTGGGCGCGTTTCTCCTCGCTAGAGTGCGGGAGATCTTTTTTGTCGTATAGGAAGACAAACAAGTGG